>OZ024913.1:34446998-34722026 GCA_964017125.1 Flabesymbios commensalis
CGTCACTGACGCCGGCCCATCGTAGATACATCGTAGGCCCCTTCTATAATCCTGGGATCGGGGGCAATCTGCAGTCTGGACACTGATTTCCTGAAGACTTGTGGACCAGAGATCAACAGATAATCTTTGTCCAAATAACGCCGGGGGTCACCTGCCGGCAGTGAGGGGCGTTGTTCAAGGAGATGAATCAACTACGGTCGACGGCTGAATAGACAGTGACGGGTGCGGAAACAACGGCGTCGTGTGTGGACCTAAGCTTATAATCCTTGCAACTCTGAAATGCATGTATTTTCTATAAACCATGGAGACCAATGGTTTATTTCCGATTTGAAATCATCATAAATGTCTTAGTTGGCTCTTTCAGCTTTATTTGAATACCTATGTTATGTGTCTACAGCCATTATAAATATCGTCGCCACGGAGCTAAAGGATCCTATCTGACACTCGTCAGAGTGGCAGATAGGATCCTTTAGCTCCGAGGCCACGATATTTTAATCATATCAATGTAGGGAACGTCTTTAAACTTCAAGAATTATTTTTTTATAATTGCCGTAGACCCATAACATAGGTCTCTAGACGTAACAATTTGCCGTCAAGGGCCTACATACGTCAGATTCTGATGTCTAAAGACGGGCCCCGCACCGAAGGGGTTAAGCCCCACTGTGCTCTAGCAGCTTCTATGGGTCTTGAAATGAAAAATAACGTTCTTATATATTCGGGCGTTATCAGTAAATATTTCATCTATTTATTTGTACTTAAATATAAGATGTGTTATTAAACCTTCACGTTGCTTGGTGATGAGAAGTGGGTAAGGTATACAGCAGGAGGTGGTAGCAATGGAAAGAATCCAATGTTTGTCAAGACGACAGAACATTTTAAGCATCACGGACAACACCTTGTGCTCACTGGCGTTCACATCTTGGCCGGAATGATCCTTACTTCATGACAGTTGGACCTGGGCCATCTGCTCGCATCCCCTGGGCGGGCTGGCCTTCCGGGCCCGCTTGACCTATTTTGTTGCCGGACTATCGCAGAAGAATACGAAAATCTCGTACTAAGGTCGCCCCCCGGACTGGCACGGATAACGTGGTCGCTCACCAAATTGAATTTCCTCGGCCTATAACAAAACGTGTGACCGCCGTACCAAGTCCGGCGGGCTGTGCGCGCAACGCTACCCTAATCTTATTGGGCCTGCAGGGCCGAAGTCTGGATCACCGCCCGACACCGGATCGCCACCGGGCCGCCGTCGCAGACGGCGGCCCGACGGCGATACGGTGACGGGATACATCCAGCCCTGTCCTTTGGAATAAAGCCGGCCAGATTGGGTGGCACAAGCCTTTGATGCGGAGGCAGAAGCAGGCAGAGCTTCTCGTACGTCAGTTGGACCCGCGTCCGTTGTCTCTATCAAAACCGCGGTGACTCTCCTCCTGTAGGCAGAGCGGCGGGGCGCTGGCAAACACTGCGTCTTCTGAATATTTTTCACGTAAATCGCGGCGGAATCCGCCATTTGCCGATTGTTAAGGCATTCATCAGCGTCGTCTTCCACCTGACGGGATTCCAGAATGACTTGGGAAAACAATGCACACATCACACCCTTCTTTCCCGAGACTAATTTAACCATTTCATCCCCGTTTCCCACTCACTAATAAGCACAAGCGATGAACGTGAGATATGACCCTAGTCCAGATGTGCCCATTATACACCGATAATTATCGATTTATATACTAAAATAAATGTTTTCACGAGAATAAAGCTTTGCATTAATCTGAACAGCCAGGAAACTATTTATGTGAAATAGATTCATGATGATCATTAATGATCTCGTTAATGATGGCGTCAGCCATACATCATACATTTCGCATAATAAAAAAAACATTAATTAACTCTTCCTTTACCAATTTCGCATTTATGCGAAAACTACTTTCCTTTACCAAATTTGCATTTATGCGAAATCCAGATGTGTACATGCATTAATTGCGATGAAGATATTTCATTACATGAGTGGTTGAGTTTTAAACTTGTCCGATTATCTGATTCAATAAACAGTTTCACGTACTATTTAAATTATTTTATAGGTCTACCATACTACCCTGCAAAGCCAAAAGGCAGTATCTGCTTACTTGTAAAGTAAGCAGATACTGCATTTTGGCTTTGCACGGCAGCATACATATTCATAGCAGTATCATTCTGATGATCCAGCTAAGCGTTGGGTTTCGCAACTGGAAAACTGGCAGTATACCGTAGCTGAATTTATGTTGACAATATTGTATATATATTTTGCCATATTATATGTTTTATATGTACACAAGTAAATCACAGTTATTACAACTTTACTCGTTGTAACACCTGGTGTATAGTGGAACGTTATAACCATTTGGTGCTGAAATTTACATCACACAATGTCATATTCTTTCTGCTTGCTGATTGGGTTATTGAATGTCACACACAAAAGCACAATAATATTACCATCTTGCTCAGAAATTGTCACTCGCACCCTTATGCCACTGGGACCGTGTAAGTGAACATGCATGCCTGGATCACGCATTATAACAGCCAACAATACTCATTATCAAATCATCTGGGTATTGTGCAATAATTACCATTTTTCCCTCGAGTATAACGCTGCCCTACAAAGGCCCACAACAGTAATTGCTTTCTTTTCGAGTTAGCCTTTACTGCTGTCTGTCTTTGCTTGCAAGAGTGCCACACAATCAGCTATTGTGTTGATATATATAATTACGCCACCGTTTTACAATGCCCAATCATTAGTCTGATCCCTCTATCAGTCTATCCAGCAAACACGGGACATTCACCCAAATGCTGTTTCAATGTTGAAATGGGATTGGGTGAATCCCGTGTTTACTGTGATATCAACACTATCAGTCTATACAGCAAACACGGGACATTCACCCAAATGCTGTTTCAATGTTGAAATAGGATTGGGTGAATCCCGTGTTTACTGTGATATCAACACTATCAGTCTATACAGCAAACACGGGACATTCACCCAAATGCTGTTTCAATGTTGAAATAGGATTGGGTGAATCCCGTGTTTACTGTGATATCAACACTATCAGTCTATACAGCAAACACGGGACATTCACCCAAATGCTGTTTCAATGTTGAAATAGGATTGGGTGAATCCCGTGTTTACTGTGATATCAACACAATCAGTCTATACAGCAAACACGGGACATTCACCCAAATGCTGTTTCAATGTTGAAATAGGATTGGGTGAATCCCGTGTTTACTGTGATATCAACACTATCAGTCTATACAGCAAACACGGGACATTCACCCAAATGCTGTTTCAATGTTGAAATAGGATTGGGTGAATCCCGTGTTTACTGTGATATCAACACAATCTCTCAATTGCAGCAGCTAGGCTAAAGCTGAGCCTGCCAATGGATTTAAAACCAATACATGATTTCTATTTGCAGCAATGTACATGTACTATTTGCTGAAAACATGAGACTGAGATGACTTTCTGTGACGAGCTTGAAGTAATGTTACAGTTATTTTAAGCGGACAGTTTATTTTCTTTTAAGGTGAATAATTCTTATAGAACTGCCTTGTCAATCCTCCAGATTTATCTGTGTCCTACGACTTATTATTAAAATGCATCTAGACACGTACATTATCATGATTATGTATCGAATTACACATAGAAAATGTTCATTGTTATTTTGTTCCTCTCACCCTAGCTTACACGCATCATATTTCTTATATTTTTATACTTATGTAGCACACAGACCAATAGTCACAGAGTCTGAATGAATTAATAGACATACATGATATATTTTTTACTACTGATGTTGATACGGGTCTAGACACATGTTCGCTGATTTGTTACATTACAGTTCCTCACTTAATTTATCTCCGTGGTGACCATCAAGTCACTTGTGAAATATAAATCATCGACTTGATGTGATACACACATCTCAGTCAGATATGAAGAGGCATATGTCTGTAGTATTTCCTAACATAGACAAGTGGTGGTTCCACCTACAGTGGAACCATCCCATGTTTATTTCAGGATGTTGTAGTATGGACGTATTTCTGTAGTACATACTGACATAGACAGGGGATAGTTCCATCTACAGTGGGACCACCCTCTGTATATGTCAGGATGTTGTAGTATGGACGTATTTCTGTAGTACATACTGCCATAGACAGGGGATAGTTCCACCTACAGTGGAACTATCCCCTGTCTATGTCAGAATGCTGTAGTATGGATTTTACTCTGTAGTACATCCTCATATAGACAGGGGATAGTTCCACCCACAGTGGAACCACTCACAGCCTATGTCATGATGCTGTAGTATGGACGTAAGCTTGCGTCTCGCTGTTCTGGCTGGGTTGTTATGTGGTATATTTGTCTTCACCAGACAGTCGTTAGCGAGCCTAGTCTAAGCCGTCCTGGTCCTGATCTACAGTGACATATCGTCCACAGATGGACAGTCCAGACCAGCGGACACATCCCTATCCCCGGGGAGGACAGATCCCGGTGGGATGTCCACGGCTTCCCGCCCAATCCCCTTATACCGTGGATTTATCCCGCAGTACCTTCCAGCGCCGACACATCATCTCTGAGCAAATGACAGTCCCCCATCCCGGGCCGACGAGCCACCCCTTCACGCACGCATCTTTATGGCGATTTGGGTGTCGACGACACCGTTCCTCTTCGTCTTTTTCAAGTTTACAGCTTTTCTGAGATGCAGGTCACTGACAGCGGGATCTGTGCGCGCGGCCAATGCAAATCAGCAGATTTTCGCGTGGGTAAGCCGCCCCAATTTATAGCCCCGCGAGAGTATAAACTATATTTATTTTCACATAGAGGATTGACGAGAGGGACTATGGAGTTTGGTTTGCAAGACGCGCGGAGGTCCTAATTTAATGTCTCGCCGGCATGTCTTAGCCTTAGCCCAGGAAGCCGGACTACTGTTCCCCGCTCTTCTCACAGATGTTGACCTATATCATAGGCCAATCACAGGACTAAGATCTAGGTTAGCCTCGTTCGGAATACCGGCACAAGGCCCGTATTCTTGTAAAAGTTACGATATAGCGTAGGCTTCGGATTGGTCGAGATGACCATCTCGACCAATACGAAGCCTACGACATATCCTAACTTGTGCGAGAATATGAGCCTCTCGTGCGATGTCTGGCGTGCAACTAAACTAATTCTGTGAAACTCAATTTCCTTTGCCCTGCAATGTTTTCAGCAACATATGTAGCAATCTAATTCAATGAAGTATGGGTCAGGGGGACTTAAAGGTGATCCATCACCCCTTATATGGTATGAATAATTATGTCCTTATATGGGGTCATTGGCTATCATATGACCCTCTCAGAGGGTCACATGATAGCCAATCACCCCATATATGGGGTCATTGGCTATCACGTGACCCTCTCAGAAGGTCACATGATAGCCAATCATTCCATATAAGGAAACACTTGTGCCCCATCTTGTGGCAACTTTGATTTATTTGTCACAAAATTATTCATACTATATAAGGGGTGATAGATCACATTTAACTACTATTGTTTTCACTGAGTAGCCATTCAAACGGTTTTCCGGTGACGTCGCTGCGTTTCATAGAATTGCTGTTGCACTACAAGGTGCAGTAGTTGCAGGCTGTAAACTTTAGACAACTAGTTTTTCAATTGGTTACTTTTGATAATCGTAATTATAAGTGTAATGTATCAGTTGCTGACGTAATGTGTACTTAATGTTTGCCAATAACACGTTTTGTGCCCATTATTTATGCATCTTATAGTAACAGTAGTGAATTGACATTGTTGTATAATCAGTAGTCTTGTTAGAGTAAAGGGTGTGTCAGCTTCTGACCGTAGTGTAGATCGACTGTACAAACAGCCCATTCAAAATCTTACCAAAAGACTTGATGATAACGTTTCAAGTACTGAAGAGAGGGACATAGTAGTTTCTATCAATTTATTTGGGACAAATGCTCAGTATTTGCATTATTTAAAACACACATTAAGATTTTTTTTGAGACTCTTTAGAGTTGTCTAGTATAGTAGCTTAGAAATGTGCTCGCACAGATACCAACAAGTAAAATAAATTGTCCTTAGTTTTCTTCATGCAAATTAGTACGTATAAAAGGTATCGATGCATATTTAAACACACTACATACTACAGTAAAGAATTTTTTCTTGACATGTATAACCAAAAATACAAACGCGTGATTAAAAACTGGCTGAAAACCAATACCAGATGAATGTGTCCATTGATTGCTTTTATACTGACCATGGCTTCAGTTGTCTCTGACCTACAATCATTAGGAAAAACGTAACTAGTGGGTTGATTACACCATTTTTATAGAATAATTTTTATAAAATAATGCTGTTTTATCTATGACAATGAGAGTCATATACGGCTTATATGACTGTTAAACCCTTCTAGTTTACATTATACAGCAAAACGCATTGAATGAACCTGTATGTTTCCATGCTCAACGAGAGAAAACACATAAAGACTAGGGATATCAGCGACCTTATTTTCTTGACACACCCGTCGTCGTGTCATATGACAAGTCAACAAGCAGAGGTGCTGAAAGCTAACTCCTGATTGATTTTCTCGCTGTAGAAAAATGACAATGCAGGGGACGCGAAGCAGGCGACGCGAAGTCAACACACTGGTTTACCGAGCATACAAAGAAGGACCGTGTCAAAATATTTGATTAACTTGGGTGGCCACGTACATGCACCTGAAAAGTAATGTTTTCTCGATGTCTTTGAAGAATAAAAATAATCATTCACACTTACATGTACACATTTACCAAAATAATCATCCAGCCAATGTGGTGATGTTCTGAAAGGCACGATTGCTTCCATTTAAATTATGAGGTTATCATTGAACACGTTGGGTTTTTGCATTAAGATGAAGATATATTTTACCGTGAAATGTCCGATTAACATGATGAACAGTAAAGAAACTTCAAACTTATCTTTACCCTTTCCTTGCGGATATCGACTTTAGACGTCAGATTCTGACGTCTATGAACGTCAGAATCTGATGTAAAAAGTCGATCTCCGCAATGAAAGAGTAAAATATTTATAAGGTCGTAGACCTATAACATAGGTATTCAGACAAAGCACAAAGAGCTAAGTGAGTCATTTATGATGATTTCAAGTTGAAAAAATGATTTCTTGCTTTATTTAAAATATATTTCAGCGCTTTAAGGGTTAAATACAGGTACGGTATGTGTAGGCCTATGTCAAGCGACGGCTCCACGTCTACACGTACCTGCGAGACAGAGACATTGATCAAAGCAAATTACTTCAGCCGAAAATGACACCATGCTTACAAAACACATTGTTCAGAATGTGTTTTGATGGAAGTTTCGCGATCAATGTTATTTGCTATGATTGATTCCAGTCAGCTAGATGGAAAAAAGGGCTACCAAAAATATGCTACATAAATCTGAATAACCAACCACCACAGTTTGCTTTTAATTTATTTTAAAAGGATACTTTGCGCGGCCATGTAGCCATTTGCAGGAGCAAACATGATTTGTCTGTGTCTACAGTAACCATATGCTTTCAATCATGTCATCAGATGAGCAGCCGGTCCCTCTGTGTCATTGTGGACCAGCCTTCTTGCTCGGCTAATGGACATGGCCCCAACTTCCGCTCGGCCGTTGTTCGCTTGTTGCGCTCGCTGAGGAGCTTGTTTTAACCCTACAAAAACTGAAGGCTGACTTATTCTAGTTAGACACTGTTTCATATCTATACTGTATGCAGTACTGATCATTGATTTATTAAAATACAGGCGTGTAGCATATTAAGGTGTCACCAGAAAGGATGTGTGTCATTGCTTGCCGTGCCCTACTGGCTCGACGGATCGAGAAGCTTCTATTTGAACAGGTGTCTCCTTCCAGCCAAGCGGCACAGGACGCGTTTACCCTTGGTGTCTGTGCAAGGGGAACATCGATGAGTCAAGATGTGTACACAAAATGCATACAAATTTATCACCTGGAAAATAAATGCAGCTCCTTTTCAATCTATCAACTTAAAGGCACGAATCGCTGTCGCGATTGAAGACTTGAAAGATGTGAACATTGTGAATAATTTAGCGTGCAGACGGTCAACTGAGAGCTCTTAGTGTCTGGCTGGTCGATGGCGAATTGACCAGAAGCAGGTGGAAGGAACAAAGACAAAACACGGCGCGGGCAGGATTGCAACTTGGGCCAACCAGCCGGTGAGGCGTCCTCTCAGGGCAATCCATGGCTACAGGTGTACTGCCGCGCAAAGCCAAAAGGCAGTATCTGCTCACTTTACAAGTGAGCAGACACTGCCTTCTGGTTTTACGGAGCTGTGTAAGTGGTGCATTGACAAGTTATACCCAGAACACCATTCATGGTGACACAGTCTAACTCCAGGCTTGTCCACCAATTTGCTCTGTCATAAAGCTCAATATGTCAATAATGTCAGGTTTGCAGTTGTCTCGCTGAACGTGTGCTTTTTTATTTTCATTCGCACGACATGGAATGGGCGATTTTGCAGCCAGACTATATGAGACGTTAATCAAGTACACTTTATCTCATAACAGGGTAATAGAGTATCGTTGTATCGTCCCCTTAGATGTGAAAGGGTGTATCTGCCACTTCACAAAGTGGCAGATACACCCTTTCACAGCCATGTATAATTACAGCGTGCAAAAGCAGAAATGAAAAACAAATAAAATACAATAAAACACACAAAGATATAGTGCGTTGTTGAGTTTTTGAACGAGTAAGACCAGTTCTATGTTGTTAATGTTCAAATGACATGCTGATTAGAAGCCATATACTAGTCCATGTGGATTACCACTCTAGCATCCTAATAATGTATTTATTGGGTGTTAGATTGGAATTAATGTCAATCACAAGAAGAGAGTTAATTTACAGAATACGAAGTAATTGTAGATGATGGTGTTATAACGATTAGGGCCCAACCCTTTAACTGCCGAGTTATTTAATGGAATATTCACCTACTTAAAGTTGTGTCTCGCTGACGTGATTCACAACTTCAAGTGGGTGAAAATTATTCAGATTTGACGAATTGAAGGTCAACGATTTTGAGGTCTTACTGATTGATGTCACGTTTCATCTTGAACAAGCTGGTACTTAAATGGGCTGATAAAAAAAATAGAAAAAACCCGAATGTAATCGTGACCGGCAGTTAAAGGGTTGAAACCTCCCCACGGGAGATCACTTGATAAAAGATGGCCGAAAAATGTCAGACATATCCTCAGGCCACAATTAGTCTGGCTCTACATATTAAGTGAGATATGCCACACAAATTACTGTCTAGGCCTGTCTTTATCAAATATTCACTGAATGCAGCGCTGGATTGTGAGAGGTATTGTCTCCCAAAACGTTGTGGAAACTTCATACAAATGGAAAATATCTCTTATTAATGATTCTATTCATGCATGATTATATCAAAATTGACAATTGTATCTAACTGTCAAACAGTTAGTTTATCTCCCATGTGTCATTGTAGATATAATTGCACAGCAGCCTCAATTACATGTATTTGTCCAATAATAGGGACATTGGTCATTTGTATTTTCATTTGTGTTTTATCCGTCTACAAAACGAACGAAACCTTCTTTGTTTAGTTTTAAATTTGTTTTGTGTGCGAAAAGTTTATTAATCAATGACAAAATGCGTGCATAATGTCTGTGTATCTATATTAATTTTATCAAATTCTGTATCGTAGTTATCTATACTGATAAACGTATTCGCATACAGATATTTAGTAGATGAGATTTTCCATCATGATCCTTCGCTTTTGCCCTCTTTGCTGTAAACCTTGCTGAATACTGATGACGCCAGACGATCTTCAACCTTGAAACTGGATGTATCTGTCTATGCACTAGCTGTAAGCGATGCTGGACATTGAGATCGCCAGATAACTACTCCTTCTGGTTCAATCAGGCATAAGTAGTCCATCTATACTTCCCTGGTCTGGCTGGTCAATCTATGCCCCCCTCGAAAAACGGTCAATAGTGGTTCAAATGGGGCCAGAGTCATACAAGTGGGAAACTTCTGCGTAGTTGCCGCCCAAAGGTTTTATCCATTTATAAATGAATACGGCCTGAAAATCTATGATCCCCTACTCTGGCTGGAAAGCCTGCGTCTGCCCGTTCAATCTATGATCCCCTTGACCTGGCTTGGTCACTGACTAAGGGAGCATCACTATAGGCATCCCAGCAAAGGCGAATCATAGACCCAATGCTGGTTCAATGCGCAGACGCTGGCCCAACATTGAACCAGCATCGGGTCTATGATTCGTGTGGGATTGGCCACCAGTGATGCTGCCTTGGCCTGGGCAGCCAGATACGCAATGATGACCCCTGGTCAATTCACAGGTCTATTTGTTGCTGGTTGACTCTATTAGGGAGTGATCATGGGCCTTCTGGTGCCAGCCTGCAGCTCACCCCCACCACCCCTCCCCGCGCCACACCCCGGTGTCTGCCCAGTGCCCCGGCCCTCGCTCCCTGGTCCATCCAACAAACGGTCCGGCGAGAAACGGGCGTCTGGAAATTGGCCCCAAATTGGCAAATCAATTTAGGTGATTGTGTGGATTTAGGGTGTCTCTGGTAGCCGAATGACTGACAGATGCCCGGCACAGACACCACCAAGACAACAACCCAGTCATTCTTTGGCGAAAAGTACTCTTTCTAGGAATAATCACAATAGAGTTTCCACTTTTTGTTCCAAAACTAGACAATATCTTTATAGCTTAATCAGAAGTAGGTCTATTACTAATTTTTAAAATGTTGTTATATGTATGGAAAAATAGAGAAAATGTCGATTTTTTTTCTATTATACCGTAAAGTGAATTTTTACAGAGACTATGTTGAAAAGATTGAATTAACCGATAAAAAAAACTTATTATGGTTAAACTTATGTGAACAATTTTAAATTATGATAGAGGTGTATGTTTTACACTGATTTCTTGACGTGAATGACGGACGGATTGTCAGATTGGATGGACGGACGGATAGTTAGATCTGCTATAACCCTTTAACCGCCAAATTATTCAATTTGAAATTTTACCCACTTGAAGTTGTCTCTCGCTGACGCGATCCACAACTTCAAGTGAATGAAAATTATTTAGATTTGACAAAAGGGAGGTCAACTGTTTTCAAATATTGCTGATTTATGTCACATTTTATATTTAACATGTTTAAAAGGTGGTACTTAATGTGCTAATAAAAAATAAAAACCCGAATATATGGGGCACCGGCGTTTAAAGGGTTAATCTCCAGAGTCATACAGTATAGCCTATAAACAAGAACGACCACCTTTTCTTATTTCATCGTATATTGAGCAGCTCATGACAAACAAAGTAAAACCATCACCGACGGAAGATTACCATATTGAATCAGAAAAGATTATTTAAATAAAGAGAAAATTACATCAACTAAAATCATTTACAAATGATTACAATCATCTTCTTTATTCTGGAGATTTTATTATCGGTGACTCATTTGACAGTAATGTTAGTCAATTGAAAAACGTTTCGCAATATTCCTCTTGAAGTGTATACATGAATGTTATTATTTATCTAGATTTCTGGTATCAACTTGAAGGATACGTGTTGTGTTAAACTGCACAATCATACCGAATATGTGAAGTGTTTTGTGGGAGACTGTCGTTGAATGAACCTTTGCTAAAGCAGTCCTGCAGCTGCAACATTGACTTTGCGGAGCCATCACGTGTCGGCCTCTCCTTGGAGCCGGGTCAGGGGTCAGGCGCTGGGCGGTCCAATCAGGGTTTATGTGACAGTGGTCGGCACACATCCGCCTCTGACTGACATCACAAGAAACGTCTCTTCTAAATGGATGTCACAAAAGGTCCGGAAGCTAAATGTGCCTGCGTGACAAGCGTCTGTGAATAAATGCCACTTCAATGGCAGATAATGCAAACACGCCTTTTTATTGGAATTTAAATGTGCTGCGGGCTTATGTTGCATTGTAATGGGACGCGAGGTTATCATAAAGGGATTTAAGTTCACAGTCATCGATAATATTTGCATGAGAAACAGGCATTCAACGTGGTGCTTTCGTGTGACTTTGAAAAGCGAGGTTAATAATTTGAAAGTCACAGCCAACACGAGACGTTGACCAATGTCGGTTTAATGGTGAGCTAGCGTCTGTGACGCTGTCCCACCATTAAACCGACATTGGTCAAAGTACCGTGTTTACTGGAGCAGAATTGCACGTTAGTGATCCTTTCCCTGGTGTTGGGTTGACGTTGGGACGACGTGCTGGGTGTGATAATCCACGTGGCGGCCATTTTGCTGGTCCATGGGACAGGGGTTGGTGTGCGGTCATGCCTGTAACCCTGTGTAACCCCGTCCACAGTGGACTGGGGATAGCGGGGCCGGGCAGGGATCAGGGGTATCCCGGAGTCCCCCGGGGATCCGGTGCAGCCTATCAGTCAGACTCAGCCCTCCGCCATCGCCTTAATTGTGACTGATAAAAGCGTAGGACAGAGTGCGTGTGTCACTGAGGCAGTACTGATACTGACCGCGATAGTCCTCCCCCCCCCCCCCCCCCGTCCCCCATCCCCACACCATCCCATGGAGTAGATCAGCAGACATTAACATTCTGCATCCCCATCGATCTTCAGAATAATTAAGTTCATCTTCTTACCGTCTATTTTTATATAACCTAGTTAGAAACATATAGATATAAATTGTCATTTGTTCTCTCATTGACACCTTCAAATTATTCATTTTTGATGCAGATTGGATGATTGAAATTGCGTACACTTTTTTATATTCAGCAATTGTCCAGCTAAAGATCTTAGCCAGATATTCAGAGAGATTGATACACCGGAACTAATGACAGTCGCAATCTTCTCTTCTATTCCGTTTAAATTTTGCTCCATGCGATATGAACTATAAGTACTGATCCCAAAACAAAAAGTCCATTATTGGCGTCTCATCTCGTGAATGTACCACCGCTAATATAATGGTCCATAAGATGTGCTTATTTAAATAAATTACCCTTAAGAATCAACTATGGGGGTGAGTTGTCCTCATAGTCCCAGACCTGGCCTAAGCCATGGAGGGACCTGCCTTGATCTTCTGCCTATCATGAAAGACATCCCCTTCTCTAATGCTGTAAATGCTGAAACATTATCATATTCTCCCGCATTTCGAGATTTACGACAATCATGTTATATGTATGTAGGCGGGGGTCCTGGTGCAGTGGGTGAAGCTGCCAACTTGGAAAGTTCAAACCCCACTATGGCCTCCAAGTTTCAAAGAAACAAAATGTTTCTTCCCCGCTCACTCGTAAAGTGTGGGGAGCCTCCGTGACCGAGATATAGCGTGCTTGGCCACGAAAATGCGAAATACGAATCCTGTGTCTGGAAGACAATGTCATCTTATTCATCTTACCTATCTCAGAAGGTTCTCCTGGCCCAGTTTAGCTTATATGCGCAGAAAGGTAGCCTAAAACCCCATTTATTTCATTTTCATGTAGGCCTATAAAATTATTGTAATGACGTTTCTAATTTACCTCCGTTGACCTCGTTGTATCTGACCAATGAGGGTATCTCTGTAACCTCCTTGGTCAGACAATAATCATATCTGGGTATAGCCTATTGCAACTATACTGCCGTGCTTACTTGTGTAGATACTGTTCCGTGTTTGTTTTTACTTCACTAGTAAGCAGATACTTCCTTTTGGCTTTGCAGAACAGTATATAATAGGCCTACTACTCATACATAGAACACTTGAAAACATATATGTTCAATATATATAACAGATACTATGAATAAACTATTGTCTATTGTTTACAAGTGTTCTTTCTATATCGTGTATGAAAGAATATGTCTTTGCAAAAATCTTCCTCATTTACCATGTTTACAGTATCTTTGTGTGTGGTTGAGTTTGTCCTGGTCATTGCTCGTCTTCCGGTCTTCCCTTTGCATGCCCCTTGCGTAGCCTCATAGGCTTGGGATAAGCCCGGAAATTTGGGGCCATCATGGCATGTAAAAGGCCCCCGCAGCCCCGTCCTGTCCAGGGCCTGGCTCCCCTGTGATATACAGATTGGGTCCTGACGGCAGTGGATTAAGCTATCAGGCTCCTCCCCCGGGATCAGCCCCTCCGTCCCATTAGTCTCCCAACTGCTCCCATTTCTTTTCTCCAAAAACGTCTCCCCGCGCTAATCCTCGCCCCTTACCCTTACCCCTTCCCATCTCTGGCCATTACGGGGGATTTAGAGCCTCGGATTAGCCGCCTTTTCAGTCGCCGGCATGCTGCTAATTTCGCGCGGTTCGCATGATGACCCTCGTGTCCCGGGCCCGCGCGCATCTTCCTTGGATGTCTCGAGAGGCGTGATAGGCCAGGGATCTCTCAGATGCACGTGACCTGAGGATGTGACCCACCACATGACCTAGCAACGTGACCTGATCTAGCTGTGACAACGCTCACTAATGGACTGGTGCACTTTTTTCAAAAGTGTTCCAATCGGCAAATAATCTCACAAAATATTAGTTATAGGAGGTGTGGAAGAACAACGTTAATTATTCATTAACCAATTAGTCAGCCTGTAAGCAAAATCAATCAATCAATCTTTTACTCAATTATTCAATCAATTCATCCATCAATCAATGAATCGATGAATTCATTAACTAATCAATTAAACAAATAAAGAGTATATCAATCAATCATTCAATCAATCACGAAACAAACAAACAAACAAACAAACAAATGTATTGATTTGTGTTTCCATCTTCCATCTCTCAATTTATTTTGGTTGTGTTCATGTTGAGCACTATTATTATTATTTTGAATATTATTGACCGGAGAGCGTATAGTAGACGTAGTAAAGTACATATATATGTAGGCCTACTTATAGCATATAGCGTATAATCTAGCGCTATTCTTATGCTGATTATCAAGTGTCACGTATAAGTAGACCAGTGTAAAGGACGCTGATAAATACAATAATGTCCACATTAATCAGTCAATCATCAGCTTGTCGCATGCGTCAAGTGATCTTAGGATAGTAAGAGCAGTGTGTCCTGCAAAGCCAAAAAGCAGTATCTGCTTACTTTACAAGTAAGCAGATACTGCCTTTTGGCTTTGCATGGCACAGCAGTGTGAACCCCTTGGCCATCATAATGTCACCATTCAATCCCAACACCATTTTGTGGTGGAAATATGGTAAAACCATCCCGTCCTGACAGCATGAGTCCAGCCAATCAGATCAGATCATATGTAAATCACGTGACCTCTGTAGTTTACGGTGGCGTCGCGAACTGGCCAATTACATTCACGGGTAGATTCTGTGCGGGGCCGACTGACAATCTGCCGCGCAAAGCAAACAGCAATAGCTGCTCACTTTACAAGTAAGCAGTTACTGCTGTTTTTCTTTGGACGGCGGCATTGATAGACATACTGACAGCTCTGCTGATAATTGCGCCATTTTTTCTGCGCTGAAGACCATCTCCAAGGTGTCATAGATCGCCAGGGGATATTGCGATCTGTTCACGCCAAGTGTGTTACGTGACAACTAAGCCGATCTAATAAGAATATTGTCAATGACATTTTATTGCAGCAGCCACTAAAATGGCGTTTATACAAACAGATAGATCATAACATTTTCGTATTACTTTTACTTTAAGTCTTTGTGATTTTACAGTATAGATTACATGTACCTTGCTTTCATACTTCTAATTATGATGATCTAACCCTTTCAGCGCGGGCACCGCCATTATACGACTGATTCTGACGTATGTAAAATACAGATTCTGGCGTATAAAACGACATCTGCACTGCAAGAACTAAACTATTTATAATGGTCGTAGACCCATAACATAGGTTTTCAAACGAACCGGAAACATCTAGCTAAGACATTTATAAGGATTTCAAATTGAAAAAACGCTTTGGTCTCCGTGGTCTCTAATCAAAAATAGAAATCAGAAATTATAAAATAAATTAATTGTCCGTAGACGTCAGTTTCTGACATCTAAAGCTGAAAGAGTAAAATATTTATAATGGCCGTAGACCCATAGCATAGGTATTCCAATGAAGCGAAAAGAGTTGACTAAGATATTTATGATGATTTCAAATTGAGAAACCCTTTTTAAGGGTTAACCCTTTAACCGCAAAATTATTCAATTGGAATTTTCACCCACTTGAAGTTGTTTTCTCGCTGACGCGATCCATAACTACAAGTGAGTGAAAATTATACAAATTTGCCAAAATGAAGGGTAACTATTTTCAAATCTTGCTGATAGATGTCACGTTTTATCTTTAACATATTTAAAAAGTAGTACTTAATGTGATAATAAAAAATAAAAACCGAATATAATCGGGAGCGGTGGTTAAAGGCCTAACAAAACACCACAATAATTTGATTCAACCAGCCAACCGTGCCACAAAGAAAGCCAGCGGATGTAATCACGCAGCGACCATCCAAAAAAGTAATAGCTAACGTTGGCTTAATGTCATGCCAACGTCATATAAGGCAGTCCAGCATTGACTTAACCTCTGGACACCCCATCTTATTCTCATTGCTGCGCTCATATAAAACCACCGCCCGTCTTATCGGCTGAGTGAAATTTCATTGGACCACTATTGACTTGACAAGATCGATTTGCTGCTAACAAATCTCTGCCAAGTTTTTTTACGACTCCTTTGCGATCCCGGCAAATTGGTTTGTATCCTCCTGATACACAAGATGGAGTGGCAATGGACTGAAGAAGGAATTTAGAAAGATTGTGTAGCATAATAGCTATGGACTTTTTGTCGTGTGTTTTATAACCAATCTAGTTTAAACAAAAACGTTCTTAAATACTTGTCATACCATCCCAATGTGGTACACGACACGTTTCTTATGAGGGTAAATAAATATATTTTATCACTGGTGAGGCAGCCATATAGCTCTTTAATCAACTGCCCTATATACATACAATAATTGAGATGCACCACTACCATCACAACAACAGAACTAAATCATTATTCTCTTGAAATATACATATATAGGTTATTTAGACAAAACATCCTTTTTTCAGCTACATGGCTGATTATAAGTAATAATTTAATTATACTATCATATTTTCAACGCTAAGTTTTCTCTCAATAAAATTGCTTCATTATGTGTGGTCATTTCTAAAATGACCACAAACAATTAAACATTAATAATTTTATTAAGAGAAAACTTGAGGGGATATTGAAATTATAATAGTGAATGTAGATAGATTTTTTCATCTTTAATAATTTATGTGTGTTTTTTAAATAAGGTCCTATACACTTTTTCTACAAAAAGTCCATAGACATGATACTTCAAATGTATGCCCCCTATAACCTTCTGAGTGTCTCGTGCCCTTACATGGCCCCCGCCAACTAATCCACTGTGAATTATAGCTGCCAGAAGGAGAGCATATCTTTAAGATGGACAGGAAAGCCCCTAAATGCAAGGCATTTTACGCCAGACACGTTTGCTTGCTTGACTGCCAAGTCCCTGTCCCCGACCGCGCCCTGGTCACACGTTGGTCACACGTTTGTCCGGCGTCGCGGACGCTGGACAAACGTGTGACCAACGTGTGATAAACGTGTGACCAGCGATCAGAGGGAACGTGTCCGGGGGGTTGTGGTCCAGCCAGAGTCAATAATTGTTACAAATCTACCTGTTGTGTAATCGCATTAGACCCGCTCGCCACCCCTGATTGAGACAGAGTGACCACACGACTGGACAGACGGCCACGGTGAAGTGAAAACAGAGCATGTCTCGAGCTCCGTATCCTCAACCGTGAGACGCTCGTATCACAGCAGAAAACATTTTGATCTCCTTGATATCCCGCTAATCATAATACGCGGTCAACTATCGCCACCTTGTGAATAACTGCACACTTTACCAGATCTATATCTATCTGTGATTGGTCACCCGAGCGGTGATTTCTGGGTATATCTATAGGTGGTCGTTTGTATGTCGTGGCGATAATGTTATTTCCGACGAAAATGTAATTTACATACCTTCATGTGTAACCCCGTAACAACAGGAAATACCCTTTGGTAAAATATGTATTCTATCAAGTAGTGTAAAACTGTACCTCATATTCTTAGTTCAATCATACAACCATTTTCGCTCAAACGCCACATGCCAGTTGAGCCCCATTTTTTCATCAAAGTGAGGTCACGAATAGCTTCGAGGCTTTGTGACTTGACTTGTGAAAATATCAGCAGTGCAATGATCATACAGAATATCCCAACAAACACGAAACGGCGTTTCAATGTAGCCCAACCGTCTGCGATGCTGGCACAACATTGAGCCAACCTTGGGTTACTACGCTATATATGACACCGTGACAGTCCTTGTATTATAGAGTAGTTGATTGGGCCACATATATTCTGTTACGTGCATATTCTTGCTTTATACAACGCACTAGTAAATGAATTGGAACACAGAGTAGTATAATGTCAATTAGAAGGTGTGAAGCCCGCCCATACATAAACCAGATCACAGCCACACACGCGATCCAGTCCTT
The DNA here is from genome assembly GCA_964017125.1 of Flabesymbios commensalis. Lineage (NCBI taxonomy): Eukaryota > Metazoa > Annelida > Polychaeta > Terebellida > Flabelligeridae > Flabesymbios > Flabesymbios commensalis. The sequence continues at coordinate 34,465,520 of OZ024913.1, forward strand.
ACTCCATGTCATCATGTCTTATGCAGGAGAGCTGCTGGGTTGTGCAAAGCCAAAAGGCAGTATCCGCTTACTTTACAAGTAAGCAGATACTGCCTTTTGACTTTGCAAAACAATGCTGGGTGGCACTGTATATCAGCACCTGGAGATTAATGGGTTGCAACCACTACTGTGGAAGCTATAGGTGATAGGACACTTTAGGCACAAGGGAACGATATGCAAAGACCATGAAAACAAAACAGGTTTTGTTTCAATGCAAGTTGCGTGATTTTCTCCATAGTTGGATAGTAGCGTTATTTTATCCATATTATACGTGGATATAGTATACTCATGTGGCCTTTACTGTGCGGGGATCGCAATTAGACGTCAACATCTGACGTCTGCAGATGATGACGTCTAAATTCGATTCTCGCACTGAAAGAGTAAAATATTTATGACAGTAGACCCATGACATAGGTATTAAAGGGACCCCTTGGGATGAGACATTTTCAATGTTGTCAATTTTGAAAATTTAACTTATATGAAGCTATATAGCCTACTGATCTGAACTAAAAATACAAAAAAGTCAAAAAACAATTTAAAAACACCGAAAAAGAGTGAAATAGTTAAATTTCCAGGTCGTATATTGCCATGTAAACAAAACAAGTCAGCAATATACAGAGCTTTACACCACATATTCCCACGTCTTGGACGGGGAGATCAAAGCAATCGCCCCTAATTGGTGTCTGATTGGTGTCTTATAGTTAGGACATGAGGTGATACACCTGCAACACTGACTGTCTGCCCAACGCTGGGCCGACGGCATCAACATATGGCCCAATGCTGTGGGAACATTTAACCGTCCTTTAGCAAGTGTTTAGGTGTACAAAAAGTTTGTTTGGGTTTTAAGCGGTTTCATAGAAATGTTGATAAAAAATATTTTTAAAAATCTAAAAATCCTGAAAAAAATAAAATCATGATCTTGGGGATACACTACTTCATTACTAAACCAAAAACGAAAATTGATGTCATCCCAAGGGGCTGCTTAAAAATTAAGCGGAAAGAGCTAAGACATTTCTCGTGATTTCAAATTGAAGAAAAGCCTTTCTGGTCTCAATGTTTTATGCAAAAATATTTCAGCGCTTTAACCATTTAACCGCCAAATTATTCAATTTGAATTTTCACCCACTTGAAGTTGTGTCTCGCTGACGCGATACACAACTTCAAGTGAGTGAAAATTATTCAGATTTGACAAAATGGAGGTCAACTGATTTCAAATATTGCTGATTGATATCACATTTTATCCATCTTCCTCTGCAAGGCTGGCTATTCCTGAGGTCGTAGACCGACCTTGCTGAAACAGGGTTGAATCCGCCTATTGGAGTGGGGACTTTCAAAAAATATTTTTTCTGTTTGACCCAAGTTTGACCTCTGGCATGAGTGTTGTTTTAATGTGGGGCCACTGTCTACGACACCGGCCCTACATTAAACAACACATGTCTGCTGGCCGAGTAGCTCACCGGAAACGTCTCAGACACAGACCACCACATCTCACCGCAACGTGCATGAGGGTTGAATTAATGGTGAGCCAACGTCGCAGACAGCGGGCCAACATTAAAAAGACATTTTTTGAAAAAACTAATGAATATTTAATATCTAAATCTCCCTCCCTACCCCAATAGGTGGATGGTATGGCTAATTCAGCAAGGCTTGGCCTGACGGCCTCGCTGTGTCAAGACTTTGCTGCCAGGAGGATGATTTTATCTTGAACATGTTGAAAAGGTGGTTCATAATGTGCATATAAAAATAAAACGCGAATATATGCGGCACTGGCGGTTAAAGGTTTGAGAGTTTATAATGATAATAATACATGGTGCGTCCTTTTCATTTTTGATACAAACCGATACAATTTGATCCGGGAATGGCGACCCTTACCTTTCACATTAAACATTTGCGCCTCTGAACTCGGTCCGCTGATGATTTAGGCGCAAAAGAAGTTTGATTGATAGATTGATTGATTGTCTTTTGCAGTACATCCGCTATTTGTTGCTGAAAACACAATGTAGCTGCAGTGAAACCATTCTATTTTAGCAGCACCTCGAAACTAAAATCCGCAGGCCTATCTAAATCCTACGCACCACAGAAAGGCCCGAGAATGACTCAGGCAATCCTTTCATGGGTACTGACAACCTATATCTCACATTTCATCGGCGAGTAGATCGGTCGGCATTGAGGCTCAGCCGTCACTAACCCCAATCACGGTCATCAATCCCAAGTACAAATTATCGACGAAACAAACCGACAGGAAGGATTCCAGTATTTGTATCTGCCAGCAAGCATGGTTAAGTATTCAAGTGAGTTCTCAATGTTGGCTAGCGTTTCTGATGCTGCGCCAACAGTGAGACATCGTTGCCCTGATACAATCATGTAATGCATATTTACTGGCGGAACAGGTTGTGGCAGTCATTCAACTGCTGTTTCGGCAGTGATCGTGTGTCGGTGGCATGTAATCATATCATAGTGTGGTCGACATTGATTTGATACTAGGCATTTACTGCTCTGCACAACCAAAAGGCAGTCTCTGCTTACTTTTAAAGTAAGCAGATACTGCGTTTTGACTTTACACGGCAATATATCATGTCTTCATCTGGTAGGTGACATAACCCAATATAGCCTTTAATTAACAAAACTAGTCTAAAATCATCACTAATTCATTCGTTTATTCTCTGTGTTGATAATAACATATTTTAATAATTATTATGCAGTAAAATTACGCGACAATTTGACGTAAAAGTATTACAAAAAATTAGTGTAAACTATTTGTATTTCTAATGAAAGTCCCACTTAAAATATGTCATCTTTGAGAAAAAATGTCAATAGGCCATAGGTTTTACAATTACGCCCCAAAACACACATCATATCTCGAAACATGGCCGTTGCAGCTTAAATATCAAACCTTACAGCGCGGGGATCGACTTTAGACGTCAGAATCTGACGTCTACAGACGTCAGATTCTGACGTCTAAAGTCGATTCCCGCACTGAAAGAGTAAACTATTTATACTGGCCGTCGACCCCGTCATTCATGATTTTTCCAAATTAAAAACAAATCTCTGTTTGTATGTAAATATGTCAACACTTTGAAGGTTAAGATGAATAATGCAACACTCCACATTGACTGTGCACTTTCACCACGTCGTCTACAATGACCGTGCTTAAAAACCCCGTCATAATAACAAACAATCTAAGCTTTCTGGCAAATTACTAGTTCAGTTGCAAATGAATTCAACACGGCGAAAAAAACGTGGAAAACCACAGTGACAAATCGTCAGGAAATGCTTTTATTTTACCTCTCCCATACACAGAAACCATTTTATTTAACAGCGAAGGCAAGTTAGCGAAGCATCAATTATTCCTCCCAGAGAAAGAGAAATAATCCACGGACAACCTCTCAGATGCGGATGATTTGTGATTGATATTTTCAATTGCTCAGACAGCCGGATGCAGCGCCGCGTGGAGGGATCGCAGATGTAAATGGATTAGTGAAGAGACAATTTGAGAAAGTGCGATGATTGTGTCATGCTTATTTGACAGTGGTTTTAGTAGTGGTGGAGTAGATGATCCCGGACTCGGAGTGGATTATTCCCGCGTTTTGGGACCGCGAGTGGCCACGGTCATTTGCGTGGATCTTGGGTGACATTAACAAATGAGGTGATTTGTTAATAGGTTCCACGAGGCTCACTGCTGCAGCTGTGCCGCGGAGATGGTGGTGGTTTCCAAGAGGCTCCCCGTACCGCGTCCCTCTAACCCTTATAGCGCGGGAATCGACCTTAGATATCTACAGACGTCAGATTCTGACGTCATAGTGTCAATCCCTGCACTTTAGGAATAAAAATATACCTAATGGCGGTGGTCCGGTAACATAGGTATTCAAGTGAATCAGAAAGCGCTAACTAAGTCAGTTATGATGATTTCAAATTGAAAAAACCCTATTGACCTTCATGTTTTATATAAAACGAATTAGCGCTTTTAGGGATGATTCTCTTAGTACAGTTCTTCTTGAACAAGGTACAACTCGCGATGAACGAGTCATATCTTGCTGAACAAGAACTGTAGGCAATCCACCAAAAAATAACAAAGAAATCACATGACTGATTTTCAGGATCATTACGAAGAGACGAATCCTAACACGGGTAAATAATATTAAATAATTCAGCATGTCACCGCCTCGTGGTTGTAAACCGTCAGCAGAAGGCGAGGAGCTGACCACCGGTCAAAAACCTGATCCTTTCGGAAGCCGAAGCCACTGTTTGCTCTGTCGTGATTAAAATCCGAGCTATGGGCCAGCCTAACAGATGCCATATCAAATGTTATTTTCCCGTTGGTTGTAATATTGTACGCGTACAAAGGTGTGCTAATATTTGCTGTAATATTATAAACCTCCTCTGACCGAAAAGCTCTGACCGGAGCAAAATAACATCTGTCTATATTTATTATTAAATATGAAAGAGTGCGCATTTATGACTCTGACACAGAAATGGAACAATATCGGTCTCAGAGAACCGGGATATGTGTCCTAATCCTGTGGCGTTGGTGTATTTTAACTTTACTTTCCTGGGGTGAAGGATTCTCTGCCCCATTTTAGTGAACATAGCCTAAGACGGATAATGGCGGCATTTGTGACACGTTGAATCAGGAATTATCAATAAATCCTCCGTTTCTGATCACGTTGTCGCATGTCAGAATTTCTGTCAAGTGATACCCAGCAGGAGTTCAACCCTTTAACCGCCAAATTATTCAATTTGAATTTTCACCAACTTGAAGTTGTGTCTCGCTGACGCGATCCACAACTTCAAGTGAGGTAAAATTATTCGGATTTGACAAAATGGACGTCAATTCTTTTCAAATCTTACTGGTTGATGTCACATTTTATCTTTAACATACCCAATATTTGGTATTTAATGTGCTAATAAAAAATGAAAACCCGAATATATGCGGCACCGGCGGTTCAAGGGTTAAGTTAATTTCATTCATGATGACATTGCACAATGCACATTGCGTGTTATAAATTATTCAGATACACAATGTAGGTTTGTTAATAAATATTTGAACTGACTATTCTTCATCGGGGCTGGTTTTCTTAAATTGTATTCTAGAAAATGTTCGGCTCATGGAACAAGTGTGTGCACACAGTGCCAGCGATATGTCCCTATCATAAGGAATGGCTATATTATTTATTTAACATTTGAGTTCATAGATATACTGAAGCTATTTTAACTCATGAGATGCGATTACTCAGAAATAAAAGGCTATCATGCAATTCTTCAAATTGTAACTCATATATTTCGAAACGAAAAGTATATGTTGGCTTGTTGCAATATCACGACGCAACAGGCGCAAAACTGGAATGCAAAAGGCAAACTGCAGTAACTATTTACTTAAAAAGTGAGCAGTTATTGCTGTTTGCATTTGCATTGCAACATGGTAGAAGGACAACTCCCCACTACCAGCACTTAGAATGTAAGATCAGTTTTCACGCTCTTTGTCGTCACGTTTCAAATGTATTACGTTGAACAGTGGCAGACGGTCATTGGGGACGGTGCAGATTGAATTTAGCCTTCTCGGCCAGGAAAGTCTGCATGTGGTGTCTTCAGTCATATAGAGGCGAAAGATTTGCAGAATATATCCACCTTGAATTCATGTATGTGAGTTCAGGCCACTTTCGTGTACGTACAGGCTGAACTGGACCAGAAAAAAACTAAAATAAAATTGCAAACATTGCAAACTATCCGTAGATTAATATTAGATGGTTTTGCGCTTGTAATAACAGTTTCTATAGCTTAATACTTTAAATGTGAGAAAGACAATCATATCATTTAGACCTCATTCAAAGGTTCAACTTTACGATGTAAAGTATTATCATAATCAGTGCATTGGTCTGTAAAACACGAGTAATAATACGTGAATATGTAATGATTCACGAGTATTTCTAATCACACTGATCTGCTGTCCGAAATATCCACCTTGCAGCGTCTGATCCAGACAGCAAACACAGCCAAGACGTCGTGAGCTATATTATGTGGTCAAAAGGTGCTGAGTCTGATGTTACCACATCTTCAGCACCCTCCCCCCCCCCCTTCTGGCTGATACCTAGACATTGACCCAACTCCGGCTCAGTGCTGGATCAGCGTCCCCGACGCTGGTGCAGCACTGAGCCGGAGTTGGATTTTCTGCCGCCCGGAGCCTTGCTGTCACACCTTGGCCCGTGCAATGAAACTCAATAGAAATCCTGCCAGGCCAATTTGTTCCAAATACGTCTTCTGTGGTGGCCAATTGGACAAATTTAGCCCGTGGGATGGTCAGGGGGCTGCGGACATTGTGTGCCGCGCCCCTCCGTAAAGCCGCACCACAAAGTGTGCTGACCGCAATGTAATTAACCCTCTGATCCCAAAAGCCACTCGTTAATCCCACCCAATGTGGCTTCAGCATTTTGTGAAAAGAATGCCATATATTATGTACATGGTTCTTCTTGTCTGTTAGCCTATTTCCTTTATGCAATATTACAATATAAATTGTATGCTATGATAAAAGCATAATACAAACTATTGTCATTTCACTATTTACTTGAATTTTCATTTTGCATTATGCATGTGAAAAATAAGTTTCCCATACCCTTATAGATAAAAAAGATAAAACGAATCAAGGATCACAAATACATGTAAGTTATTGTTATTTTCACCTGGCTGAAGCTGGATGAAAAATTACTCGTTAGGACATGCAGTTCTAATTATGGCTAATTACTGAATAGATACAGATGTCACTCATCCCAACAACCGTTTCTTGATCTGTTATTAAAAAACATTGATACGATTATTATCGTGATTTTAGGTCCAAAGGCTACATCAATCAACAACCTTTGAAAACAGTTGACCTCCAATTTGTCAAATCTGAATAATTTTCACCAACTTGAAGTTGTGGATCGCGTCAGCGAGACACAACTTGAAGTGGGTGAAAATTTCACTTAAATTATGTGGCGGTTAAAAGCTCACAAAATCGTGATTTCTGTATTTGGTTTAGATACTTTTACGAATTAAAAATTTAGATATCCCACTTTAATGGAGAATCCATTGAGTATCCCTTGCTAAAATCAGTGTTTAATGTTTGTGTTGCGCACTGATGCATTCTCGAAACGATTTACTTGCTTTAACTTTTTTGTACAAGATCCATATTATTATTCAAAGTGTATACCTGATAAAATATCCATGATTTGTGCGGACTAAAAACAGGATAGTTTACTAGGGTTTTTTTTATATAAATGAAATTCGTTTTCCCAATATTTAAATGTCGGACAAATTTTAATGTCAAAGTATTTCAGCGCGGGGATCGACTTTAGACATCAGAATCTGACGTCTAAAGTCGATTCCCCGCACTGAAAGAGTAAAATATTTATAATGGTCATTGGCCCATATGATAAGTTTTCAAATGGTGCAGAAAGGGCTGACTAAGCCATTAATGATGATTTCAAATTGATATCCTACCCGGTATGACTGGGCCGCCTAACTCATTTACTGCGCGAGGCCCAGTCACACTGACCTCCATTTTGTTTACACAGCCAGCTGTGTAAAAACGACACTCGCGCTGCCTACCAAAAAACTCGGATGCCAAGAAATTGAGACGAATATTTCAAGTAGCTCTGAAAACTAGGCCATTTTCAGCAGGCGTAAACTTGTGATCCTATTGGAACTATTACATTTAAAAATGGAGGTCAATGTGTCAGAGCCTTGCGATGTCATCAGGGTATTGATATCCATGGTTTACGCAAAATATTTCAGTGTTGTAAGGGTTAAGCCAAAAGCTTGGTTAACCCTTTAACCGCCAAATTATTTAATATGAATTTTCACCCACTCGAAGTTGTGTCTCGCTGACGCGATCCACAACTTCAAGTGAGTGAAAATTATTCAGATTAAACAAAATGGAGGTCAACTTACTTTCAAATCTTGCTGGTTGACGTCACATTTTATCTTTACCATATTTAAAATGTAGTACTTAAAGTGTTAATAAAAAACGAAAACCCGAATATATGCGGCACCGGCGGTTAAAGGGTTAAACCAACTATTAGAACCAGCGCACGAGCCTCATCATAATTCGGTTGAGGATCGGGCCGGCATCTTAAATGTTGGTCTGTCCTGGCAGAGCTACGTGCCAGACGAGTGAGTGTTACATATTATAGTATATTGATCGTCATTGAATACATTGCGATCTTGTAGACGCTGTCCCGGTATTGTTGGTGAATATCTTGTAATTGCTGAATCTGGTAGCATCCATGTAAATGATCGCTTATTCCAGCATATTATTATGTCACAAGCAATGAATGGATTTCAGTAATCTTCTGATCGCTGCATGACTCACCATCAGTGAGTGCACGTAGTCCTACCTTTATTGAGTTGTCTCAGCTCTTTATGTGAAGTCATTTACGACACTGGGGAAAATCAGGAGATGTTCGCGGTTAATTATGCATGTCTCAAATGGATTGTAAGACGCTCAGGGTTAGCTTCGTCTCATACCTAGATACATGACCTTATAGTCTGTATACGTTTAACACAAAACATTTGTACAATGTTGGACCATCGCGAAGACGTTGGGCCCGACGCTGTACAAAATAGATATAGAGAGGTGGATCAACAACTTCTTGGTGCGTTCTTCATTATTCCTTATTTGATGTTCCGTCCCCCACTGTCCACTGGTCTCTCACCAAATCTGAAGGTTATTATATCTTCCGGCTCTGCTATATGTTATATATTCGACTCAATTCGCAAACACTTCAAGCTATATTTTCAATAATGTGGCGTTATATTTAAATTATCTCTATATCTTCGGTACAAATGTTATACAAATGCTTTGTGTTTGCTGGCTACGTTAAAGCAAACATGCCCAGGTATAAAATCATAAAAAAATCGGTGATTTTATTTTGGCTTCTCAATATGACCATATGATGTAAACATGCCCATAGACTAGAACTGCAAAAGTTTTTAAACGTTTGTGCTGAGCACTTACCAGTTAGGCTAGATATAGAGACTAAATTCCCGTATTTCTTATTTTTGACATGGTTGTCAATAATTAGAAATCAGGAATTTCGTCTCTAGATATAGAGACAAAATTCCCGTATTTCTTATTTTTGACATGGTTGTCAATAATTAGAAGTCAGGAATTTCGTCTCTATATCTAGCCTAACTGGTGAATGCGCGGTACAAAAATTAAAAAACTTTTGAAGTTCTAGTCTATGGGCATGTTTACATCATATGGTCATATTATTAAGCTAAAATAAAATCACCGATTTCTTTATGACTATAGACCTGGGCATGTCCTTTTAAGACACAGGCAATTGACATCATAATAATGGTAAACCACTGAAAATCAATGTCAATTCTATGTGCGTTTAATCGAGCTTTGGGTAATGTCATTAATTTTCTTGGTGCTAATGTCACTATTTAATTTTTAACCCAAGGCATGCTTAAATTAAAGTATTGAAGGTATACAATAATATGATTAAGATATATATGACTATAGATGAGGACGTTTACTGGACAATATACCAGGATCTCGGCCTCTTCTAACACTTACGCTGCTAAGTGCTGTCATTAATACGTAATACTGTGCCTTGGCCGTCTATTCGGGAGACCGCATGCAGGGCTCAAAGGGTAAATTACCTGCATGAAAAATAGATCTGTTGGGTGATAGATGGCGCGTCTAGGCGAATGATGCGCTTAATGCAGTTTTAGCCCCCAGGCGCTGACTCCAGTTTCCCCAACTTATCCAGTGATCATGGGCCCAACACTGGCCCAATGCTGGGCCAACGTCTACAGACATTGGCCCAGCATTGGGCCAGTGTTGATCTACACCTCACTGTCTTTGCTTTTGCTGGATAACTTCCTCTCGGGGGAGGACACGCCCGCGCACGCGCATCCCTGGAGATAAAATTTAATGAAGCAAATCGTCCGCGGAGCTGGTTTAATGGGTAATTGCTCATCTTCTCAGTGGCCAGGTTGTAAAGCGCGGACGAGGGGCTTGTTCAGAGCAAGCCAAGTGATGATAACAATGATCTGGTAAGTATGGTGGGCTCGGCTGTTACCTAATTAGCCAAGTTTCAATTCAATTACACCAGTGACTTTCCTCTGTTCATTTTCTGGTTCGGTCACCGCCATAGCTTCTCTCTCCATCAAGTGTTGAGGGCGGGGGCCCTAGGTTAGTGGTTAGCACCGCTGCCTTTCACGCCAGAGTCCGGGGTTCGGTTCCCGGTCTCGGCGGTTTGAAAGAAACAAAATTGTTTCTTCCCCATCCACGTGTGAAAGTTAGTATTGTGGGGAGCCTCCGTGACCGAGAGGTAGCGTGCTCGGCCTCAGACCGCCAGGGCTCGAATTTCGAATCCTGTGTCTGGAGGACAGTGTCATCTCAATCATCCCACCATCCTCAGGAGGTTCTCCTGGCCCAGTTTAGCCTATATGTGCACAAAGGTGGCCTAAAGCCCGATTCATTTCATTTCATTTCATTTTATCAAGTGTTGAACTCTTTAATTTTGTCGGTGAAGGAGCGCGCAGCGCGTGCATGGCCCCGCGCAAAATTACTATATCTAAATCTCTTCTATAGCTAATCATACTGGAATGGCGATAAAATATATAACCGCATATACCCGAGCAAAATATGTGTGATAATAAGCTTTTCTTATGCAGGATCAACACTGGAAAGGAAATATAATCAATCAGATATTAAATGAGAAATTGGTCCAGGTACTCGACTGCTTATGTTGTATTGTCTCATCAGATAAATTCATGCGTTCATGCATTATTCGGGACGATTCACTTTCAGCCTTGATTTGAAATTTCCCCATATATTATATTAGTACTAACATTATAATCACACAGATCAATTATTATGTGCAACAAAGCATTGAAAAAAAAAGGATTCAAATTAGCCACACACTTTAGGCTGCATGCGCATGCATGCGCATGTAATCTACGATCATGACGTTCTCAACTCATATAAATGCATCTACCCTGGATTGGCAGCGACTTAAATTCGTTGGAGAAACTTCGATTTGGCCTCTTAAAGTTCTACGATAATTCGTGTGCTATCTATATTAACATTCTCGTTCAAATTAGGTCAATCGGCCCAAGCAATTAGGCGTCATTTAGTCACGCTACATTCTACAAAATGACCGTGATTTGGAGTACATGTAGTTCACACTCGGGCGGGCGGACATATATTTTTGTGTTTTTTGCGGACATATCTTATTGCGGACATTTCTGTAGCTGGCGTAACACAACTGCCCGTACAGGGCTCATCATTGCAAGCCTAAATTTACCATTGTCATCTTCATCCACTACAAGCCGAGAATTGCTGTCGCAATTCGCGGCTTGTAGAGGATGAAGATGACTTGATGTGGGTGCAAATAAAAACAAGATGTTTACATTATGAAACAGTTCAATGAATTTTTTTGTTATAAAACGCCTACATGTTTTATAAAATTAATTAAGTCGTTCTTCAGAGATGCAAGATGATGCTTTGAGGCGACGTGAGGGTTGTTTATAAGGTTAAATGCGACGACCTTTCAAAAACGGTATAGTCATAATCATGATGATTATGTTTTTAAAGTGAAAACAATTGGCACTTTCTTATGGATACAGAACCAACACCACTCAATCCAGCGCCATCAAGTTTATTTTTACTCTAATGTCGTGATAATTGTTTTTGGGTTTTTAAGACATTTCAAATGTCATTTATCTTAAACCATGTGTGAACTTCATGACGAATACATTACCACCAATCGTTAGCAACACCTAAATCCTCTATCACCATGGAAAAATTGTGGCAATCGCTTCACCATGTTCACTGGTTGAGAAGTTGGATAAATTGTGATAATCAAAATGACCATTGTTATGTATTATAGGCTATTATATGGCAACTTAATGTGGAACTCGGGCCCGTATTCTCGTACAAGCTACGATATATAGTACAGCTTCTGATTGGTCGAAATGATCATCTCGACCAATCAGAAGCATGTGATATATCGTATCGATCATCCGAGTCTTGTTTCGAGTTCTACCAAAAAAACATTTTTTTGATAGACAAACTGTGCTAATTCCTCCACTGTTTGAACACCTGGATATGCGTATGTTATTTAATTGAAAAAGTTGATATTGGCATCATCTAAAGTGTGACCTTTATACCGAGAATTTTCACTCCAATGACTCATTCCGTTAGTCTATGATTTGTTGACTAAAAGTATACCGTGCTCGAATCAATGTCGAACCGAATGTTTGTTATTGTGGTTATGCATATTACAGTTCTCCAAACAGTTCAAATGCATAGAGTGTACAGTGATACCTATTGTACTGGGAAGGCATATACTGTAAATATGTTTGTAAAATTCAATAAGACGAGGATATATTCCCAATATCGCGCATCCTCCTTAATCTGCCGCAATGTTGCCACAATTTAAAAAAAGCTGTCGCATGCAAGTAAAGCAATATTCACTCACTCGGTCATATCGAGAAAACATCATCAATCTCTTCAGCGACATCGCTAACATGTAGTAATAGGAAAAACTGTTACAATGATAGTTCATCGGTTTACATTGCCAGCCCTCTGACTCAGCTCTACACATCACAGATAACACTGCTGAAGGAGTGTATCGGTTTACTGACTCACACCATGCACAATATGCTTTGATATTTGAAGATGGTTGCCGCCCTTGACCACACCTATGTGACCTTCACTTTGACCAGTCACGGACTTCCTCGTGTCAGCTTCAAATGAGTCTAATGTGTCAATCAGTATCACAGTAATTTTACCCTTACGCGATTCACAACTTCAACTAAGCGAAATTATAGCGCTGACATTTTTTTTATAAACCAAGAAACCAAAGGGGTTTTTTCAATTTAAAATCACCAATGTCTTAGTTAGCTCTTTCCACTTCATTTGAATATCTATGTTATGAGCATACGGCCATTACAAATATTTTACTCTTTCAATGTGGGGATCGACTTTAGACGTCAGAATCTGACGTCTGTAGACGTCAGATTCAGACGTCTAAAGTCGATCCCGCGCTGTAAGGGTAACAAGAGGAGCAGTCAAAGTCTCAGGTAAGTTGCTGATGACATATTTCCGCATTTTGTTCTTTTTTATGACTTCTCCTCGATACAGTCCTCCAAACTGTTCGAAGTTCTGTAGTGCACAGTGCTGCCTGTGGTATTTACTGTGCACTTTAAAAAACGCTTGAAGTCATTCGAAAGAGGAGTAGGGCATAGTCCCGGCTACGGGCTTTCTTTTGTCGAGATATTGCCGTGATTGTGCAGAAAGCGACGTAAAGCAATATCAACTCACTTGCTCACCTCGATATAAACGCTGATGGTCATTGTGTAACAAAAACTATGTCCACCTCGTTTGTCGTTCACTCGTCTTGGGCAATCCAGGCACCTCTGGCCAATAGCCCGGATATTGTCCCAGTGCGCATGACCAGTATCGTGACGTCATTCCGCTTGTCTTTGCGGAATCTCCGTCTGTCCCTGAAAATACGCTTGATTAAGCATTGGGCCGATGTTGCCGGTGCTGGACCAGCATTAAACTGTCGTCATATTGCGGTGGCCCTCCACGCGTGTCGTGATCCCTTTTGGACATGTCTTAATGGTTTTTATGCATGGCTGGGGCCGCCTTCCATGATTCATGTCGGGTCACACTCTGCCAGGCCAGTTTGACCCCCATCGCCTTGCCATAAACTCCCCTCTCGGGTATCCCCCAGTGCATTCCATGTATGTCAGCTGTAAACTGTGAGATATCGTATGATAACTCTTATTATAATTAACCCTAAAACATTGATTTTTTAGGAAAACAATGGAGGCCAAAGGGTTTTTTTAAATTTGAAATCACTATAAATATCTTCGTCATCTTTTTCTGATTCATTTGAAAAACTAAGTTATGGGTTATGACCATTATAAAGCTTTCTTTACTCCGACAGTGCAGGGATCGCCTTTAGACGTCAGATTCTGACGTCCACAGGCGTCAGAATCTGACGTCTAATGGCGATCCCCGCACTGTAAGGGTTAACCATATTATGACCATCAAGTGGTCAGTTTATTACAAAAGTCCTTCCATATTACAGTACACGGGGTTCACTGTGTCCATGTATTAGCCAATATCTCTTAGATCAAGCTTATATTACTAAAATATAATTGGTAGACAGTGTAGCAGGCACATTTATGAGGCATATTACATTACATTAAATATCGATGTTCTAATGACATGAGAGGTTTTTTTTATTTTTTTAATAATTGCTAGAGCGTTCACCACATCATTGATTTAAAAAAATGCGAAGCGATTTAGCGCCGTAAATAGATTGCAATGTCTAGGTTTTACTGTGATTGAACGAGAATGAGAGGCTACTTTTAAAAAGTCCTCATCAACTGTAAAGACAAACTTATCTATGCATTTGAAAAATAAAAGCATTATTCTAACTTTAACCCTTTAAGCACCAATTAACTAAAATTGTTATTACACTTTTTTTTATTTTTGAAAGTGGAATCAGCAAGATTTGAAAATGATTGACCTCAATTTATTTCGCAAATTTACATAATTTTCGCTCGCTTGAAGTTGTGGATCGCGTCCACGAATTCAAGTGGGTGAAAATTCAAATTAGACAACTCTGCGATCAAAGGGTCACGCGCGTTTGGTATAAATCCGTGACTTGCAGACATTGGAGGTGCGGAGTGCCCGTGAGATCCGCGTAGCGTTAGCGCTCCCGAACACGGGGTCCCGCATGACGTGCCCCGTGGACATCTGGGCGGTTGGCGCGGAACCAGACCCTCACTTTGGTAAAGTGCCGGTAATTGATGAAAGCAGCCACACGTGAAACACCCGGAAGAAATTCTCTATTACTTCAGTTTTAGCCAGTCCGCCCGGCACGCCAAATGTGGCTGCCGGCCACGTAACCAAGGGTGATAAGGGAAGGGGCGCGAGGTGTGATGCTGTTTAAGTGTTTGTGTACCACGCCTCGATAATTGAATCAAATATAAGTTTTTTGGCAGTTTTAAGGTAAATTTTGCATCAAACACACAATCATGAGATTATGAGGGGATCGTTATAGCTTATATTAATCATTCACCATGATTTGTATTACCAAGAACTTTATATCTATATATATAAAGTTCTTGGTAATAGGCCTACACACATACAAATAACTTAACCCTTTAACCGCCGGTTCAGATTATATTCGTGCTTTTTACATTTTTTATCAGCACATTAAATACCGCTTTTGAACATGGTGACGCTAAAACGTTACATCAATCAGCAAGATTTGAAAATCACGGACCTCCATTTAGTCAAATCTGAATACTTTTCACTGACTTGATGTTGTGGATCGCGTCAGCGAGACACAACTTTAAGCTGGTGAAAATTCCAATTAAATAATTTGACGGTTAAAGAGTTAATAATGGTGTTAAAAACATAGAATCTTGATGCTGCTCTTCAAAAAAAAGATATCTAATTATAACTCCAGAATCGAATCTTTAAGAATATACATTATTTGGTTACTTCAAAATGAGAAGTAAATGCCAACTTCAGAGCATCTTCAGAAAATGCGCTGATTACTCTTCAGTCGTATTAATACTAATAACAAATACGCTGTCGGTTCATTGTGTTTAGTACAGAAGGCAATGTGCTATATATTTAAAACAATACCCCCGTAAACCTCTAGAAATCAAAGTTATGGTTTGGCGATATTATGCCTGTAGGCAACTTACGTTCAATTAGCCTGATGAATTATAAATATGATACTTAGGATCGCTATACAATCTATAAATATAACACTTATTATAGAGTATAGGCATTTTTACCTGGGCATGGGAATCGAGCCATATTTGTGTTTTTTAACCTCATGTGATAGCACTGTATATTAAATTAAAGCGCTGAAATATTTTTCTATACACCATGGAGACCAGTGGTTGTTTTGAAATCATCAGAAATGAACTAGTTAGCTCTTTCTGCTTCAGTTGAATACCTATGTTATTGGTCTACCGCCGTTATGAATATGTTTATTCTTACAGTGCGGTTATCGTCTTTAGACTTGATAATCTGACGTCTACAGACGCTAGATTCTGACGTCTAAAGTCGATCCCCGCGCTATGAAATGCTAGACATCTTTAATTTCAGATTGTGTTTTTATTTTGTCAAGGCAATTTTTAAAGGGACCCCTTGGGATGAGACATTTTCAATTTTGTCAATTTAATACATATGGAGCTATATAGCCTACTGATCTTAACTAAAAATACAAAAAAGTCAAAAAACAATTTTAAAGCACCGAAAAAGAGTGTAATTGTTATATTTTCAGGTCGTATATTGCCATGTAAACAAAACAAGTCAGCAATATACAGCACTTTACACCACATATTCCCACGTCTTGGACGATCAGATCAAAGCAATTGCCGCTAATTGGTGTCTTATAGTCAGGACATGGAGGGACACACCTGCAACACTGATTGTCTGCCCAGCGCTGGGCCGACGGCATCAACATGTGGCCCAATGCTGTAGGAACATTCAACCGTCCTTTAGCAAGTGTTTAGGTATACAAAATGTTTGTTTGGGTTTTAAGAGGATTCATAGAAATATTGATAAAAAATATTGTTTTAAATTTAAAACAAAGCTGCTTTAAGATTTGCAACCTTTTATCCGCTATGTTGTCTTATTTAAATTTACACCCACTTGAAGTTGTGTGTCACTAGCGCGACCCACAACTTCAACTGGGTGAAAACTACTCATATTTGAAATTAAGAAAAGGCTAATATTAATGTTGAACCACAATTTTTAATCCGAGTATCAGTAATTTAAGATGCTAATCGATCAAATGGATGAAAGACGATTATATTCGAGCCTAGCGCTTAAAATGTTAAAAATTATGTGCCTATTTTATTCTCCAGGCTGCTCGGTATACAAAGGACCTATTTGCGCATAGCGACCCATCTTGTCGTTGATGGTCACATTTAACCCTTTATATTTGATCCTACGTGTCGCTCCTAGCAGCCAAAGAGTCGTATGTGGCACAAGCCACATTCTGCTTGCTATGGGGGCGATATAATGCTCATGTGTTCGTTCCACACATCATTCTGCGTGCTTCCATGCGAATGTTCGTGTGGGCGCTTATTAATCCGCACACGCACATTTAGGAGATTCTCTTTAGGGACTACTGGTTGCACTCTATGACCTGTCCAGATAGACACCCACTGCAGTGAAGAGGCAAACAGCAGTAACTGCTTACAGTACAATCAGGCAGTTACACTTGTCTGCCCTTGTTTTGCAGGACACCACAGACCTGACATCTGCTCTCCGTCTTATCCATGATCCAGACAAGCAAACCCTCGGGCCATCCAGGACCTGTTCACTGCTAAATATCAATTATCAACTCGTCTGTCATATAATAATGTTTATAATGTATAATTGGCCTTAGTCACTGTACACTGGTGGTGGCCTCAGTCAATGTGCACTAGTGGTGGTCTCAGTCACTGTACACTGGTCTCTGTCATTAATTGAAATTAAAACAATTATGTTGCTGTTATCAATTTTACCGATGATCAGGTCATTTTTAAATATTGTAATATTCTTTCATGTTTGTAAATACCCTGAACCGACAACTAAATATGTATAATAATAATAATAATAATAATAAAGACTTTATTTACCGAGGGTACAGGTATATACAACAACGTACAAAATCAATAAAAATTAAAAAACATACATGCATGTATGTACCAACCCACTGAGCATAGCTCATCCGCCGTGGGGCCCTCATACATAAACATTAAAAAACATACATTGATATATACATCTATTTAAATAATATAATGATATCTAGATAACTCGTAACATTCATTTACTTATATAATATAAAACAGTAATAATAGCATATATTTAAATTCGTGTAGATGGTAAATCTGACAATATATCTGGGAGCAACATATAATTTTACAAACATCTACATGAGAAGTCATCATTTGAAGTAAAACAATTTACATGATTGAAGTGTATATATTGAAATAATTGATAAAAATAATATAAACATGGACATTTTTTTATATATATATATATCGAGGTATATTTATATAACTCATAATAGTACTTAACCTCATACTATTACTTGACTTATAAGATAATATCTAGTATTGAAATATATATAAATATATATATATATAGTATATACATTGTAAAAAATGACAACTACAAACACACATACATAAATTACATTTGGGAGTACAATTAAAGCACAATTGCAGACAACATATATTTTCTTTCAAACGCAATTATTACAAATCTGTTATATATATTCTAACTATTTTTATTTCCGTTTTTGTATTCGCGTACGAATTCTTTTAATGTTGTTGCTTTGCGTTCTTTGTCGGATAAAGAATTCCATATTTTTGGACCATTAAACCTAAGGCTTTTGTGATGAGCTGCTGATACATGGAGCTTATTGCTTGTCTTTGATCTTGAAGAATGATTTGTGTTTGTGCATGTTGGTTTAAATAAATTAGATATATAATCAGGGGTCAGGTTGTTTAGAGCTTTGAATACCATTGTGGCCTGTTTTTCCTGAACAATTTTATCAAAAGTTTCCCATTCAAGTTGATCGAATAGAGGACTAGATGGGGAATACTTATCTGCATCCAAAATAAGGCGCGCGGCTTGTTTTTGCAATTTTATTATTGAATATATGTCGGTTTTGTTGCATTGTCCCCATATAGTGCAGCAATATTGTAGGTGTGGTTTTATATAGTAGTTATAATACAAAATACGCGTCTTTGTAGGTAAATAATGTCTTATTTTCCTGAAAATAGACAGCTTGAAAGCAATTGTTTGTTTAACTTTTTTTACTTGACTATGACACGTTAAGTTATTATCGATAACCACACCTAGGAGTTTTTCTTGTTTGGTATTTTTTATTTGTGTGCCGTTAATATTAATGTTGATGTCTATTTCATTTTCAGCTAAACGTGATTCTTTTGCTTTTGATAGAATTAACATGGCTTTGGTTTTTTCAAAGCTTAAAGCCATGCCATTTTCATTGCACCAGTTGTCCGTACTTACTGCTTCATTAGATAAATGTTCCTTGACAAATTGTATTTCTTTGCCACGGACAGTGATTGTTGAATCATCTGCAAATAATGATGTTTTACCAGATGCATTTTCTAATGGAAGGTCGTTAATATAAATTAAGAAAAGTAAGGGACCCAATATAGAGCCTTGTGGAACGCCATGTGTGTTGCATATTTCGCTTGAATATGTCGCATTAATTTTAACAGACTGTTTTCTATCAGAAAGGTAGGATTGAAACCAAAAAAGGGATTTTTCACCAAGTTGATATAATTTTAGTTTTTTAAGTAGAATACTGTGATCTACTAGATCAAAAGCTTTGCATAAATCTAGAAAAAGAACTCCGCAATATTCATTGTTGTACATGGCACTAAGCCAATCATCAGTCATTTCAGTGAGTGCTGTTTCACAAGAATGTTTGGTCCGAAAACCTGATTGTCGAGGGGATAAAAGATTATTCACCAGAAAAAATTCGTACAATGAGTTGTGTACATGTTTTTCAAGAACTTTAGACAAAAGGGGCAAAATAGATATAGGTCTGTAGTTTTCTGGGTCGTCGGTTGAGTTTCTCTTGTGAAGTGGTGTAACTCTTGCTTTTTTCCAGATCGACGGAAAACAGCTGTTACGGATACTGTGATTACAAATGTCTGTTAATTGTTTCGTAATTACTGGGGCTGATATTTTAACAATCTTTGATGATATATTATCGATTCCTGTCGCTTTATTATTATCAAGGCTGGTCAAAAATTTATAAACAAAATCCTCTGTTATGTATGGTATATTAAAAATATTTCCTTTTGGTAGTTTCGTTGAAATAAAAGCTTCCAGTTTCTTCAGATTTGGTGATAGACTTTTTTCTTTATTTAGATATTTTTCGGACACACTAGTAAAGTACTTGTTAAAAGTATTTGCTTCTACTGACCACATA
Organism: Flabesymbios commensalis; assembly: GCA_964017125.1. NCBI lineage: Eukaryota > Metazoa > Annelida > Polychaeta > Terebellida > Flabelligeridae > Flabesymbios > Flabesymbios commensalis. The sequence goes on from OZ024913.1 coordinate 34,485,553, forward strand.
CATGTCTGTCAATGACGGAACAACACGTTCTGCCTTTCTCTCTATGCTTGTTGTATAAGCCACGCTAATTTTAAAACATTTTTTTACTTGACATCATAAATACGAATTTATGATTATACATTGTTGTCAATGTATCCCCCCTCCCCCTAACAACAGCACATAAATATATACGAGAAACAATCAAGCTTACATAACTGATAATATACTGACTGAATGCGTAATTTTTTTAATTAACAACGGTTGTTATTTCAGTTGTCTGTTACTACAACTTCTGAGGAATTGCGAAAGTACATTAGCCGTTAAGGCTGACCCAGGTGGTGGGTGTTAAGGCATCCGTACAGGCGATTGAGATGTGAGACCCGATGAGAGGATTAGGTCGTTATGGGAGACATTAGTCATCTTTCTCTTTTTGTCACAGAATCATGCGCGCATGTTTTATTCAGTCAACGAGACAAATTTGGGTAACGTAATCTAGAAGTCATTTCCGTGGACGAGGGGCTCTGTCCATCCCTCACTCCTTCATGTTCACAGTCGGTGATGGTGCTGTAAAGCAGTGATGCCACATCCGGTTCCGCCCGGGGGACACTATACGATTCCCTCCTCCTCTCAATAACTTCTGGAAGAGTTCCCGCGGGTGCGCCAATCCAGCTATCCAGAAAATCAGACGTGTTTCTCACTGTCCCTACGAGGGGGCGCTGTAGGGCCGATGGGCGGGTCATTCAGCGGTCTATCATTGGTTCTAACGTCCATTATAACCGCGGTGGTCGCTAGATGGCCCTATAGAGCACGCCTCATATCATCGCCCGGGCGCGCGCGAGAATACAAAACATTGCGACCGGCGGGCACTCGGTGTCCATGCGGGGGCCTGTTTACTCTCCTCCCAAGGAACAAGGATCGTTCACCCAATGTTGTTTTAACGCTGGGGCGGCGTCTTCGACGCCAGCTCAGCATTGAAACAACATTGGGTGAACGATCCGTGTTTACTCGCCTGTTATTTCTCCCTGGTCGCTGTGTGGAGTTGGTCTGGCCCTGGGGGCCGCCGAGTAGCCACACTATTAGCATTGATATCGGCTTATAGAGCCAGCTCACGACCAGACCATTTGTCGTGACCCCCATGGCTTCTTCTTTATCTTTTCGTCCTATATACCCAGATAACACACGCCCCTGACATAGGCCTAAAGCTGGTCCAACGTCGGAAACGCTGGTCCAACTTTCTCCCAATGTATTTTGTTGGACAGCCAGTATCGCCCTCTTCAGATACTCCTTTTACCGATTGAACCTCTTTTCTTGATAAATTATATCATCGACATCGATTTCTCTCATTTTCTCCCATTCTCCCTCTAAGTCTATGCAATGGATCATGCTGATTATCAGAGTCTTCCACTAGGCCTACGTCTTGTTTGCTGACCCTGACTGCAGAGAAAGCATTTTAAATGTTCAGTTGCTATCTGTTAAACCATAGGCCTACATTGAAATTGGCCATTTCAAAATGAGGAGACCAATCCCCTCTTTGCAATAACAACACGCCCCACAGTGACCAAAAGCTGAACTATGAAGTTGGGACTTCTGTTACACCCTTTCAATAGCAACACGCCACACAGTGACCAAAACTGAACTTTTTAGTTGGGACTTTTGCTTACGCGCAAACTCGTGCAAAGAACTGTTGTACGAAATAGCGCACATTTCATGCGTATTAATATTACATGCTCCGTCATGATTTTTTATAAACGTTGCGGAGTTGAAACAAATACCATGAAGAAAGCATGAACCACCTAGTAATATTTTTATCCCATGTACATTATCATTGCTATTTTTTTAAGTCGGTTTATGCTGTCATACAGAAGCAAATAGCACTAATTGCTTATATTTCAAGTAATCAGAAAAGTTACTCCTTTTCCCTAGCAGTACCCAACAAACACAAAACATTTGTATAACATTCGTACGACGTCGGCCCAACGTCTTTGACGTTGGGCCGACGTTGTACAAATGCTATACAAATGTTTTGTGTTTACTGGGTATGAATGTGATATCATATCCCAGCAAACACGAGACTTGAACCAATGTTGGTTTAATGTCTCGTGTTCGCTCGCATATAATACAGACACACATTGAGCCAACATCGGTTCAATGCCTCATGTTTGTTAGTATATAATACAGACACAATGTGCTCACACCACAACATCTAAAGAGACACAAATCAGTTAATGTATTGCCTGATCTTGGTCATCAATTTCTCTGACTGGTGAAAAAACAGAGGATGAACAAGCGGTTTTTAAAATCAAATCTACCGTGAGAGAGATTGCGAACGGAAGTATCTGGTGGCGCGTCATCGCTTCCGCGACGCAATGCTACACAGAGATGGATTATACTTTGTCGCGGATTATCCGGGTCATTCTTCTTTTGCGCTCCGGCTAACATGATTCATGTTGTGAAATTGGAGCGTTGTGTTGGAGCTTATATTGGCCGCTTTGTCTTCAAGTTCATGGGCTAAACTAGGTAAGAGTAACCAATTTAACAGTCATAGAGATCAACGTAAACCAAAATTCTACGTCTTGTGTCTGCTGGGGTTGCACCATATCCTCAAAACAATGAGATTTGAAACCGCTTCATTGCTGGATCACCGTCTCAGACAGTCAATGTGGAAATGCTGCCACAATGTACTTTATCCCTCGGTCTTATATGTTACAGCTTGTGCGTGTGGAAGGAGTCTCGAAAAAAAACTATTATCATCTACCACTTTTGTTAAAATCGGGAAGATCGTTCTGTGTGGTAACTGGGCTATATTTTTTCAGCACCCTCACACCCATAAGCACGACTATATAATTATATGATAGTCGTTTTTAGTCCACTTTGATAGCCAATCAATCCACTGTTATTGGGAACGAAATGACCCAGCAGACACAAGACGTTGAATCAATGCTGTTTTAACGCTCGTTCGACGTCGTAGACGGCGAACCAACGTTAAAACAACATTGATTCAACGTCTTGTGTCTGCTGGGGAGTGTTTCACCGTCAGGATTTGCAAATGATTGGACACAAATTAAACAAATATGAGTATTTTTCGCCCACTTGATGTTGCGAGACACAATTTTAAGTGGGTGAAACTTTAAATTATTTAATTTAACTGCGGGTAACGTTGTTTCAATAAGCTCATCTTTCCATGAGCACGAAGCATGGAGCATAAATATACCATTGCTGAATACATTCTGCCTGAGAGATCGGTCAGTGAAAGGTCAATCTCACTTCTTTGACCACTTGTCCAGGGTGACAGTTATGGGGATAGGTTAGTGATGGACAATGGTTGACCTCTATGACCGAAATGACCCCGTTTAATATTTGCTTCTTTCTTATCCTGTCCAAGATAAGCAATGAACAAAACGATAGAAACGTGCATGGATCATTTATGATGTTTGAAATTTAAATTGGCATTCTCTCCTCGAATGAGCCTTTCCATTGCTCTGCATCTGTATGCGGATCTGTATTTTTAACAATAAACACTATTGTTTACATTTCGTATACATATTATCAAGATATTCTTGATATTATGCCTGAACGAACCCCTAACTCCGACGAGAAAGGCGGTGGCGTCAACCACTAAACCAGAACCCCCACCTCTGGCAATCAATAGGACATCGTCTCGCTCTGATTGCCTGTGAACCGATGTCTTTAGATGCTGTACTGTTAAGCATCTGCTTGTTTATAATACCAACATTATTCTACATGTATATCGTTTCCGATGCATATTTCGTCCATTTTTGTCTGGGTTTTATAAACGAGTAATAAAAGCCATGCGAAATACATTATTTCAGTACCTTGCTGAAAAATAGCGGCTCGTTTTCCCGTGGTTTCTGTGTGATATATTATACCGGTACATGCTCTGCAATGGACAACGATACATGTTATATAATTGATCTGTGTCGATATGTCACGTCACCATGACCACGATCGTCAAATCATCAAGTTTCACTTGAATAAATAGAGTAAGGACTATAAATAGAGTAAGGACTACTCGTCGTCTCGAAGTAATAAAAAAAGTATCAGGAGGGACTTCACATGACCACTACGAAATACCACATGTACGACTGTATCAGCTCATTCACTCCTAAAATTACAATATCATTGTAATCTTCATCCACTACAAGCCAGCCGCGAATCGCTGTCGCAATTTTCGACTTGAAGTGGAGGAAGATGACTTGAAGTAGATGGCAAATTGAAGAACATTTTTGTCATATATTGTTGGAATTATTTTCTAAATATGTATCTTCTAAACCCTTTTAGCAAATGAAATACGTTCAGTTTCTCAGAGCCATGATTTGAGGCATCAGGAGGGCTATAAGAGTTAATAGACACCCATGGGAGATGATTGTAATACTCTGCAAGACAAACAGCAGTAACGGCTCACTTACTGCTGTTTGTCTCTATTGAGGAGTGGCGTTGTTCTCTGGGATTCCATGATGCGTGCTTGTTTCTGGATCACTAGATCTGTATTCACACAAGTGATAAAGGGCGTGAGAAGACACACTATTCATCACTTTGGCAGTTAGTTAACCCCTACAGCTCAGGGATCGACTTTAGACGTCAGAATCTGACGTCTGTAGACGTCAGATCCTGACGTCTAAAGTCGATCCCCGCACTGTAATAATGAAAAGATGTATAATAGCCGTACTGTAGGCAACATAGGCATTTAAACAAAGCGGAAAGAACTAACCAAGCCATATATAATGATTTTAAATTGAGAAAAACCCTTTGGTCTCCATGATGTATACAACAATATTTAAGCGCTGTAAAGGTTTATTTATATCTACCAGGACGGGATTGCAGTCCAATCTAAGTGATCAGCCATGATATCTTTGTTATCACAGTGACAAGGTTAGTGTACTGGATGAAAATTCAAACAATCACGTGTAAAGGGCAAGATATATTTATAATAGATACGGACATTGAGCCAACGTTGGCTTAATCCTTGGCCAACGCACAGTGCGTTGACCAAGGATTAAGCCAACGTTCGCCAAGTGATCGCTCTTGAGGTTGGAACTCTCACATGACATCAATGATCGTGTGCTGCCTTCAGCGATTCATCAAGTGTAGTGACATAGCGTCAAAGACACTGTCACCAAGGCTGACAGCTCCCATAAATTATGTCACACCAACTGAAAGAATAGAGGAATGCGGCGTTTGTGAAGGAATTTTAGCAGCTCTGAATTCTGTTACTATTTATTTTTTCTGTTGCTATTTATTTATTGTGCGAGTGCACGCAATATTCAATTAGGGGCCTACACTGTTACGTGTAATATAGGCCTAAGCCCTATAATATATAATAAACTAGTTTTTATAGCTCAACTGTTAACGTTGTATCACAAAAATGTGATCATCCAAAACGATGTGATCATTTTTCAATAATACAAAGAGGCATATCGCTCTAACTTAGCATACCTTTTTATGCGATAATAATTTATTCCGAAGCAAAATCTGATTACTGATCAGACGAAATATTGTAAAGATACTGTAGGTCTAGTTATGAAGGCTTGAAATATCAAAACAAGAAAAAGTTGAAAAAATCAACCTCACTATGAAGCAGATAAACTCACCATTTTAATCATCTGAATCACAATCACTTCCATACTCTCTGTGCGTTTCATATCAACTATTATTGTATCGACATCGTGTAAAATGCGTATTTATCACCAGTAATAGGAGTAAACTTCCATATTCATATCAAATTTTATTGTATCGACATCGTGTAAAATGCGTAATTAACATCAATAAGGGCGTAAACTTTCACATTTTGATGTCGCTTGAGAACCTCAACACTGAAAGAGGCATTTTAAACCTTTGCTTTTTTTATTTTTACCCACTTGAAGTTGCGTCCCGCTACCGCGATCTACAACTTTAAGTGGGTGAGAATTAATCACATTGCTTAATTTGGTACCAAACATTTGCAAATCTTGATATTTAAACATTCATTGCATTCCCAATGACCATTCTAATAAAACAAATTTAAAACGACTATAGTGGTGATCGGCGGTGAAAGGGTTAAGGTTTGAAATGTGAAGCTGTAGCGTTCAGAGGGTTAATCCTGAACGCTCGGCCGGGAATGGAAGGAGCCCCCTGATCCCTGCGGATCAAATCCACACAACAACTCCACTTGCCACAGAAAGCCGCTTCCAGTTTCCCAGATGACCAATCCGCCTTTTTGTACACGCCACCTGTCGCGCTAAAAGACGAATCAGGATCCACACTCAGAATAATTGTTTGCATTAAGACCTGCCGAGACGTGGCGGAGCTGCCCGCTTTATTATCTGTAGTTTGTGGTCAAATCGCGGACTCGTTTCGTCTCCCTGATGGAATAGATTTAACCCTTTAACCGCCAAATTATTCAATTGGAATTTTCACCCACTTGAAGTTGTGTCTCGCTGACGCGACCCACAACTTCAAGTGTGTAAAAATTGAAAACAGTATTGACAAAATGAGGGTCAACTTTTTTTTCAAATTTTGCTGATTGATGTCACGTTTTATATTTAACATGTTTAAAAGCTGCCATGTGCATGTGCCAATAAAAAATGTTAAAGACGAATATAATCGGGACCGGCGGTTAAAGGGTGAATATTTGTTCATATGTAGCAGCAGACATGGCAGTCCATTGCCGTGTAACACAATCATTGCCATGCCATTGCTACGTACAAATAGCATGTCCTTTGACAAATTGGAATATAAAACCTTTCAGAAATGGACGTGACAGCACAGCAATCGTAAAATTGTTGAAACAGACTCTCGTAACCTATAACATACGCTCGACTCGCCATTATATTGCACTACCCTGACTTCGAAAAAATTGAAACTTTTTTTGGAATTAAAAGTGACATTTGCCTTACAAATGTTACAGTGGTTCACAAAAAAAGTGATAATAACCGGTAATGTACTGGAGGTCCCGCCCCGTAGCTGAAGTTTCATATGCTACTGAGTGGCGGATAATATGACATAATTAGCCCCGAGAGGACTATGTGATATTAACTTTACAATACAATACAATACAATACAATACAATACAATACAATACAATACAATACAATACAATACAATACAATACAATACAATACAATACAATACAATACAATACAATACAATACAATACAATACAATACGATACGATACGATACGATACGATACGATACGATACGATACGATACGATACGATACGATACGATGCGATGCGATGCGATGCGATGCGATGCGATGCGATGCGATGCGATGCGATGCGATGCGATGCGATGCGATGCGATGCGATGCGATGCGATGCGATGCGATGCGATGCGATGCGATGCGATGCGATGCGATGCAATGCGATGCAATGCAATGCAATGCAATGCAATCCAATCCAATCCAATCCAATGTAATGTAATGCAATGCAATGCAATGCAATGCAATGCAATGCAATGCAATGCAGTGCAATTGTATCAGCTTTACGTGATTGAGACATGCAGTTCATTGTTTATCCTTTAGTTACTTATTATTAAAAAAATACATTTATATTCACATCGCTGCCGTGATGGATGAGAGTGTCAATTGATGTTCAGAATATCATATTAAATCACGTTTTCTCATTTATCTTAATCAGCTTTAGAACTAGTACAAAAAGTTATCTAATTCTAGACGTTATACACAGATAGTCACTACCGGGGTAGATATATTAGTTTGCATGTTGGATGTATAGATGAAGATACTGAGTAGATTACCGTAGTTGAATAGACAGCTCAAGGTGTTACTTGTCAGCATGAGAGAGACCTTTTCTCTGAAGATGGCCTATGGGCTCACGTCGGCTACATCATCTATGTTACAGTACCAAGAGAATGGTGAAGGCAATACCCTGACAGGCACCCTGGATCCCCCGAGTCCTGCTGCGGAGATCGAGCCTCGAACCCCACACCCCCGCGCGGCGCACAGCACGCGCTGGCCGTGGAAACTAAGCAATAGCACGTGCGAGGAGGAGGTGGACATGGAGGTAATCCTACGTTTGTAGATAATTTTTTCCAGCTTTTTTAGCATACCTACGAACGGATTCCCTGTGTGTGTCATCCCAGTAATCACAAAACATTTGCATAACATTTATACAATGTTGGGGCAGCGTCGAAGACGTTGGGGCAACGTTGTATAAATGTTGTACAAATGTGTTGTGTTTACTGGAATAAGCAGATTAAAAAAATGGATTGGATTTGCTAAGATACATTTTTTGCTTTTGGAAAGCTATTCGACCAGAAGAGGAAATTATTCAAACTTAAAGCGAAAACTGTTTGCTCGCCCATTGTAGATAGTAGATAATAATAAAACAATGTTGATGTTTTGTAATGTACAAATAATTATAGTTATTGTCATGATTCTAGACAGGCCTTGCGATTGTATCTAAACAGAACATAACAGGATAGAGGAAAACGTCCGCGTCGTATTTTTTCAATTGTACTATTTTCCATAGTGGTATTTAATTATTTAAATGAGGGATCATCATTTATGTGAGTATGAGTTGTAAACTTCTGAGTGGAAAGTCATTAATGATAACAAGGATGACGGGGATCGACATTGGACGTCAGAATCGATTCCCCTCACTGAAAGAATTAAACATTTCAATAGCCAAAGACCCCCCTAACATAGATATTCAAATGAAGCGGGAAAAGCCAACTAAGACCTTTATGAGGATTTCAAATTGAAATTTTGACTTTTTGAGACGTTGATCCCCATAATTTATACGACAGTACTTCAGCGCTCAAAGGTTTTTTAGGAACCTGACTATCACTTCACGTTATGCTTTCATACTCCACATTAAAACAATTAGTGTCGTATAATGCCCCCATCAGTCATTCAGAAGTTATTACGATATCTTGAATTCAAAGTGTAATTTTATGTAGATGCGGTTAGCTCTTACCGGCAATATGGATGCAAATGTCTTAATCTGTTCGTTATGAATTCACTGGGTTGTAAGACGGAAGAAAATGTCACACACGATTTTATGGAAACTAAAACATCACCACTATGTTTATCGTAATTAAGCAATTAAAAACAGTTATCCGATACCATTATATTTAAGCATTAAATTAAAAACTTAAAAATACTGACGCCATCAGCCCTGCTCCTGCTGGATCCGTCAATAAGTTTCCAACAAATCTCACAACAATAATAATTCCACTTCAATCCCTTAACCGCCAAATTATTTAATTGGAATTTTCACTCACTTGATGTTGTGTCTATCTGACGCGATCCACAACTTCGAGTGAGTGCAAATTATTCAGATTTGACAAACTGTAGATCAACGATCTTGCCGATTTGGTTCGCATACTGTCTTTAACATGTCAAAAAGTGCTGATGAAAAATGAAAAAAATAGTAAATAATATAATCGTGACCAGTGGTTAAGGGGTTAATTGATAACATCTTTTGTAGTCGATGATCCGTCAAACAAATCATACAATTTGGAAAATGTCTACTTTTAATATAAAAAAAAATTGCAGGCAGAAATTGCGTTATCATTTCCAGATTGAAATGAGTGACAAATACTGACTGACAACCCTGCGAGCACAAAACATTTGTATCTCATTAATTTATACAACGTCGGCCCAAACGTCTTCGATGTTGGTTCAACATGAATGAATATTTTTTTACGTCGTTTTCTGCACAATCATGGCAATGTCGCGACAGAAGGAAGCCCGAAGCCGGGACTATGCCCTATTCTTATTTCGAATGACTTTAAGGGTTATTTATAGTGCACAGTACCATAGGCAGCACTGTACACTCTAGGCCTTTGAACAGTTTGGAACACTGTATATGCACAACCACGATGACAAATATCCGGCCCGACCGGGATTCGAGCCTGGTACCTCCAGGTTACAAGCCCCAGTCGATACGAATGAGCCTATCGGGGCCGGCCTGGTTCAACATAAAGGTTTTACAGATGTTTTGTGTTCACTGACAACTCAGCAGGTCAACCAGCTACATATCATTATATTCCTCGTACGATAAAACATGAAATGAATCGGGCTTTAGGCCACCATTGTGCACATATAGGCTAAACTGGGCCAGGAGAACCTCCTGAGGATGGTGAGATGAATAAGATGACACTGTCCTCCAGACACAGGATTCGAAATTCGAGCCCGAACCCTAGCGTGAACTCTAGCGTGAAAGGCAGCGGTGCTAACCACTACCCTAGAGCCCCCGACCTCCTCGTACGATACGATGGTGATTCACTAACCAGCTAACTACTTCTAACTCCATGCTACCACCAACAATTATCTATACCACCTTCTTGAAAATATGTTGAATGCGCATTCTCAGTAAGAGCGAAGATAACGCTGGAGAGAAGAGACACTGCTATTTTAAGCTTAATTAAAAGTCTGATCATTATTTAAGACATTGATTGATGGGTCTTCTAATTTCCACGCTAATTACGATGATTACTAGCGATGGAGAATAAGATATTGCTCCAAAGCTGCGACAACGGCGGTACAGGAAAACAGTCGACATTATTGTTTGCCGCTCGATGGATGCGAAATAATTAATTGCTTTGTTAATGTGGGAAAGCGGCCCGGAACAGTCGATCAAATGGAAAATTGAAGGCTCTTGCGAGATCCTAGGGACACGTTCAAATGATGTGGACTGGATGATAATCTACTGTGATGTCTGCGACTAGAGGATCACCGCTCTGCCGCCTAGCGATCGTTGAAGCAATTATAAACTCAGCGTCCTCTGTCGACCAAGTTTTGACGCTCTATCACGTGGTCTTTGCTCGCAAATTGATTTGTCTGCATACTTTACCTCCAATCAGGGCATGTTCGACAACACATTCTAAAAGGATGTTAAAGGCTCATTGGTGCATGGCATTATACCAGACAGACAGACAAAATTGGCATAAGTATAAAGTCAAAAGTTGAGGCCTATCATTTTTCAATCGGAAATATTCTTAATCTCTAAGGCTGTATGCAAAATTCGAAAAATATAACTTTACATATGAATTTGTCACTGTGTCCGAATCTGAGAAATAATCTTTATGTATTATGACAGATAAAAACAAACCTTAATAATCATTTCTGATCAAATTGTCATGCAAATGAAAAGGCTACTTACAATAAACAAGACAATTGATGATAAAATTACGTTCTTCTATCAGACCTACGATTAAGGTTACATAGTTTAATAACAAGGTTTTTTCACAGTTAACATGGTTAATGTATCAACTATATTAACCAATCAATCAATTTCCTTGGCCGCAATGAGCAGGCCTTTTATTAAATGTGTTCCATTTTGTCACGTCTCATTTTACAAAATTAACACAGGCAAAACCAAAAAAATGTCATAATTATGCCATAAAAATAATTCTAATACTCGCTATTATTTCCAGATACTAATGTAATAATGTAATAAAAAATATGTAATATAAATTATTAGTGCTGTGACAATCCATTTTCTGGGGGATCAGGGTACCGTCCCAGTAAAACGTGAGACATTGACCCCAATGTCTGTTCATTGTTGGTCCACCGTTTGCGACGCTGACCCAACATTGAACCGACATCGGATCATCTTCGCATGTTTATGACGTTGACGGTAGACATAGTGACAGAATTGTGGTAGAAGTTGGATGCGTGGACGACTCATGGTAGAGGCGAGTCCTACCAGCAAACAAAAAAATATGTGTAACATTTGTACAACGTCGGCCCAACTTCTTTGACTTTGGCCCAACATTGTACAAATGTTACACAAATGTTTTGTGCCTAATGGGCTGTAGGTGTTGTAAGTGTCGTTATGTGTTCGGCTCATCTTATCTAGACCCACATACCCAGCCCACTCTGTTTATCACGTCTTTTCAAAATTAATCAAACCAGGAGGTTTTAGGATACGTGTTTGATTGAATGACAAAGTAGATCCAGGACAGCCCCTTTGTTGATACCAGAGGGTACATAGGTTAAATAGGGACTTAAACTTACGCGTTATATCACATGTCACGTAACACATCAATCGTGAATATAGGCCTACGTCATTTCAAATACACAGGAAGCTGGAGGCGGAAACTGTGACCCGATCTGGCAAAATGAGTCGTAAATCGCAGATCTAAATATTGGAGATATTAGCAGATCCTGAATCTACACAAAATCACCTTAATAGTTGTATATCACACAATTATATTCCGTGTTTAGCTCCCAAAAAAAATATGACTCCGCTAAGTCTGAGAAAATAATGTAAAATCTGATATTCCGAGATTCTGAGAAATTGGACTTTGAAGTCCAAAAAGGGAATTTGTACATTTTAAATAACACACATTTTGATTAAAATTAACAGAATGAATTTAATATTCAGTTAGCCCCCAATTTTGTAATAATCAATGAATCGTTCTAAAATTGTGTGAACTTCAACGGTATACGCCAGGGGATGTAAACAAATCGGCTAATGGTAGCAACTCAACGAGCACAAGACACAATACACTGTCTGCGACGCTTAGCTCATTAAACCAACATTCATTCAATGTCGTGTGTTTGCGGGGAAAGTGTTATGCCCAGCAAACACGACACTTTGAGCCAATCCTGGGCTGATGTTGGCCCAGCGTCGTAGACGGTGGGCCAACATCAGCCCAGGATTGGGTCAAAGTGTCGTGTTTTCTGATATTATTTGGTTGTGTACATCTTGGCATATAGGCCTATATGACCCGTTAACCCTTTAACCGCCGGTGTCGCATAGATTCGGGTTTTCATTTTTTATTAGCACATCAAGTACCACCTTTTACACAAGTTAAAAAAAATGTGACATCAATCAGCAATATTTGAAAACAGTTGACCTCTATTTTGTCAAATCTGAATAATTTTCACTCAATTGAAGTTGTGGATCGCGTCAGCGAGACACAATTTCAAGTGGGTGAAAATTCAGATTGAATAATTTGGCGGTTAAAGGGTTAAACAGATGAATCGCTAAATGATACTATATTGTCGTCTGCATGGTGATAGTCACTTTGCGCTTCAAACATTATACTTTTTTCCTAAAAAATATTCCAATATTTTAACACGATTAGTGTGGCATGTATGAAGATCCTAATTTTTACAAATGCGTTCGAGGGCGGGGGGCTGGTGCCGTAGTTAAAGCCGCCTGCTTGGAAAATCGGAGATCGCGGGTTCGAACCACCCCACTCTGGCCTTCAAGTTTCGAAGAAACAAAATGTTTTTTCTCCACTCACTCGTAGATACTGAATATTGTGGCCGAGAATTAGCCTGCTCGGTCTTAGACCGTCAGGGCTCGAATTTCGAATCCTGTGTCTGGAGGGCTGTGTCATATCATTCATCTCACCATCCTCAGGAGGTTTTTCTGACCCAGTTTAGCCTATATGTGCCCAAAGGTGGTCTAAAACCCATTCATTTTATTTCCAAATGCGTTCTATCCATTCTCCTGTCACACAGAAACATGTAAAAAGTGTCAAGGACTAAAAACCGTATAATGTAACCCGGCGTATAATGTAACTTTTTACATTAAATTCGTCTGGTTACATTATACGGTTCTACAGCAGCCGTACTATTATTTTGATCCACCCTCGAATAAAAAAACTGATTCTATTTTGTTTACCTTTTGTTTATTATACATGTGTACCGTTCACTACATCAATCACGATATTAGTACATGATTGTATATCAGTGCCATGGCTGAAATCCACCGAGTCATCTGTAAAGCACCTGGAAAGGTCTTCCTGTCTCATCTGGTCTATTTATCACCCGGCCGGCTATTTTACGCAGACTTGATGACGGAAATATCTTGAATATTCCGCAGTTTTCCATGAGAACGACATGTCTTCTTCATTATTATTGCATGACGTCAGACATGAAAAATGTCCACCAATTTGTCACTGACACTGGCCGAGTTAGAGCTTGGGCACGTCGGTGAAGCCAACTGTATGCTTACTTTGAAACAAAGACCGTCTTCCCAACGTTTGTTCAAAATTAGACTAATTATATAGGAGAAGTTGACCGCCAATTAAGCCCGCGTCTTTTTTTGCATTGCACCTCAGTGACGTAGGTTATAATGACATCTCATTATAGTTTCATGTGTATTATGCACAGTCCTTATTATACCCTGATGGCTTCGCAAGCCTCTCACACATATTTCTCCATTTCTAAATGGAGTAGTTCTAATACGATAACTAGATTTCGCCAGCTGAAAATCAACTAGCTTTAACAGGCATTCGAAATAGTCGTCTCAGTTTTATGGCACCCTAGTGTTTTAGTAGGTGGGGCGAGTGTCGTTGTTTAATACCTAAAAGTTTATAAATAAAAGACGTTCACTGTTACCGGGTCTGCCGTGAAGTGAGTTCTTACAAATAGCATATAATACGGTAGCATGGGTAACTCTAAAACTAGGGATACTGGGCTTGGGCTGTGACTGACCCTTATTTTGGTGAGCACATGCACGATGTATCTAACTGTTTACATGCATGGGATTATAATAAACAAAACTTAAAAAAAAAAAATAATAACCACTGTAAAGACAAGTGATTTTAAATTTTGGACCGCAACAGATGACATATTCTGCATAATTGAAAATTTAGATTCAACGTTATGTTCAATAAATATTTTCATCTCAGATATATCATCTCTGCTTCTACAGAAAGGGACATGAGACAGACCCCTGTTGAAATGGAACATTTCCCAGCATCAGCTGGGCCAGCTGATGCTGGCCCAGCTGATGCTGGGCCAGCATCAGCCCAGAATTGGCTCAAAGTGTCGTGTCTGCATGACCCTTTTCCCGCAAACGCACCCGTGTTTTCTAGGATTATTTGGTTGTGTACATCTTGGCATATAGGCCTATATGACCCGTTAACCCTTTAACCGCCGGTGGTCGCATATAATCGGGTTTTCGTTTTTTATTAGCACATTAAGTACCATCTTTTAAACATGTTAAAGATAAAATGTGACATCAATCAGCAATATTTGAAAACAGTTGACTTCTATTTTGTCAAATCTGAATAATTTTCACTCAATTGAAGTTGTGGATCGCGTCAGCGAGACACAATTTCAAGTTGGTGAAAATTCAGATTGAATAATTTGGCGGTTAAAGGGTTAAACAGATGAATCGCGAAATGATACTATATTGTCATCTGCATGGTGATAGTCATTTTGCGCTTCAAACATTATACTTTTTTCCTAAATAATATTTCAATATTTTAACACGATTAGTGTGGCATTTATGAAGATCCTAATTTTTACAAATGCGTTCGAGGGCGGGGGGGGGCTGGTGCCGTAGTTAAAGCCGCCTGCTTGGAAAATCGGAAATCGCGGGTTCGAACCACCCCACTCTGGCCTTCAAGTTTCGAAGAAACAAAATGTTTTTTCTCCACTCACTCGTAAATACTGAATATTGTGGCCGAGAATTAGCTTGCTCGAATTTCGAATCCTGTGTCTGGAGGGCTGTGTCATATCATTCGTCTCACCATCCTCAGGAGGTTTTTCTGACCCAGTTTAGCCTATATGTGCCCAAAGGTGGTCTAAAACCCATTCATTTTATTTTCAAATGCGTTCTATCCATTCTCTTGTCACACAGAAACACGTAAAAAGTGTGAAGGACTAAAAACCGTATAATGTAACCCGGCGGATAATGTAACTTTTTACATTAAATTCGTCTGGTTACATTATACGGTTCTACAGCAGCCGTACTATTATTTTGATCTACCCTTGTATAAAAAAACTGTTTCTATTTTGTTTACCTTTTGTTTATTATACATGTGTACCGTTTACTACATCAATCACGATATTAGTACATGATTGTATATCAGTGCCATGGCTGAAATCCACCGAGTCATCTGTAAAGCACCTGGAAAGGTCTTCCTGTCTCATCTGGTCTATTTATCACCCGGCCGGCTATTTTACGCAGACTTGATGACGGAAATATCTTGAATATTCCGCAGTTTTCCATGAGAACGACATGTCTTCTTCATTAATATTGCATGACGTCAGACATGAAAAATGTCCACCAATTTGTCACTGACACTGGCCGAGTTAGAGCTTGGGCACGTCGGTGAAGCCAGCTGTATGCTTACTTTGAAACAAAGACCGTCTTCCCAACGTTTGTTCAAAATAAGACTAATTATATAGGAGAAGTTGACCGCCAATTAAGCCCGCGTCTTTTTTTGCATTGCACCTCAGTGACGTAGGTTATAATGACATTTCATTATAGTTTCATGTGTATTATGCACAGTCCTTATTATACCCTGATGGCTTCGCAAGCCTCTCACACATATTTCTCCATTTCTAAATGGAGTAGTTCTAATACGATAACTAGATTTCGCCAGCTTAAAATCAACTAGCTTTAACAGGCATTCGAAATAGTCGTCTCAGTTTTATGGCACCCTAGTGTTTTAGTAGGTGGGGAGAGTGTCGTTGTTTAATACCTAAAAGTTTATAAATAAAAGACGTTCACTGTTACCGGGTCTGCCGTGAAGTGAGTTCTTACAAATAGCATATAATACGGTAGCATGGGTAACTCTAAAACTAGGGATACTGGGCTTGGGCTGTGACGGACCCTTATTTAGGTGAGCACATGCATGATGTATCTAACTGTTAACATGCATGGGATTATAATAAAACAAAACTTAAAAAAGAAAAAATAACCATTGTAAAGACAAGTGATTTTAAATTTTGGACCGCAACAGATGACATATTCTGCATAATTGAAAATTTAGATTCAACGTTATGTTCAATAAATATTTTCATCTCAGATATATCATCTCTGCTTCTACAGAAAGGGACATGAGACAGACCCCTGTTGAAATGGAACAGTCCTGGTCAGTTTAGTTTGTCATATATGACTAACTAAATTGGAACAGCCCTGGTCAATTTAGTTAGTCATATATGACTAACTAAATTGACCAGGGCTGTTCCATTTCAACAGGGATCTCGTGTCCCTACAGTCTTTATCCAGGATAGGCCCATATAAAACTACTTCAACAGTTATATGGTTCACTAGCAGCCGAACTGTTGTATGCACCACTCTAAGCGGTGTTATATACGACACGTTGACTGCTAAAAGACGATAAAAGCATTCCAGGCCAGATTTATTATTTGTCCGACATATTATGACCAATGCTGCGATTCAAAAGATTCTAAATTAGCAACCAAGCCTTCCACCAGTTTGAAAGAGTAAGTCGATGAAATACAATCTATAATAAAGTACGATTCATTGTCATCGGCTGCAATTGTCAACAAGTCTTGATGTCGATCATTTTCATTGTTATACTTTTTGCTAATTCGGGATTTTATAATTCCATTATCACACGAGCTGTAAGCTCCCCTTGCGCATAAAGTGTGACCGATGCACCCCACACAATGACGGATTGGATGGTGTTTCTAGGTTTGAGACATGCACTCTGGGTTGAACCGTGTGTCCTCCAAACTCTAACACGGCATCGTTGTAAGACGAACATCTCCCACTGATCGGAGGGGTGGGGGACCGGGGGGTGCGGTGACACTTTTTGTGTGAGGGTAATATATATACTGATGGAGCATACCAGCTTTCTGTTAGAGTGTTCAGGAGTTTTACCAAGACAATAATAATTTGATACCATGGTCAGGACGGCCCTTCCCATAGTAGATTATATAGCATATCCCACTGATAACGCTTGTATCTAGCCTAAGCATGTGTTTTTTAATATTATATTACTACATACATCTTCAATTTGCTCGTTCACCCAGTAAACGCAAAACATTTGTACAATCATGTTGGTCCAACGTCAAAGACGTTTTGTGGTTTAGACATACGTTCAGAGTGATAACTGCACCACGCAGAATGTCGATATATAAGGCTATAAATAAGCGAGACTCTCCTATAACCATCCCGACGGCAATTTGTAGACGACAGCCAGCCACTAATTCTGATTACGTCATAAAAAATGATGACTAATCATGAGCCGTGAAAATACGACACGACCCCGTGCCGATATTACATAATGTTTCTCTGCATGGCGGGCTGGTGACATCTTGAGACTGGTTGCCAACCAATACCTGCATGCAATGATTAATTAATCTTTCCACCAGACGAGATTGCCGTGTTGAAATGTTGAATCGTTCCGAGTCGTTAATCATAGCAACAACACGCATTAGTTTTGTTGTGTACCATACCAACATGGTCAAAGCTATGTGGACAATGATGGAGAGGGGTCCCTTGCCATTCTAATTTCATGTTGTTATGACCTACAGCTCCGAAATATTCAACTACTTTAATTAAGCAAGACCAGTAGACTTATCTCCAAGAAATTGCAATTTTATGGATAGTGTCACAGGTTAAAAACCAGGTCGCGAATAGAAACAAAATAGAAAGATTTTTATGTGCGTTTACAATTTTTATAAACGACATCGAAAACATTTTTTTAATTTTCAACCACCTGAGGTTGTGTCTCGCTACCGCGATCTACAATCTCGAGTGGTTGAAAATTACTCAAATTTGCTTAATTTGTGACCAAATATTTGCACATCTTGACGTTTGAACACTCATTTCATTCCCAAATAGGCCTAACAGCGATTTGATCGACAAATAAATCAAATTAAAAACGACAATAGTCGTGATAAGCAGGATAAGGGTTATTAATTTTAAAATATATTATATATAATTTATTAAGAAAAACATAGTGATACGAGCGATGCTCACGAAGAGAAATACGCCAGGATACCAGCTACTACAGATTAAAACACACCACTACATTATTTGCTTTGTCCGACCACTACATTCTAAGCCAAAATGGAGATTTATTGTTGATCAAGTAAAGACCAATTATCAATTAGCCCTATGGCGCTATAATCAGTCAGGTGTGACTGAGCTGTTGATACTGAGATATCTTCTTTATGGTCGGATATGTTCTGAGTCAGTTAAAACCCTGGGAGCTCTACATTTTTAGCTGTGGAAAAGGCCACGGCCTTCGGCCTTGGCCTTTTCCACAGCTAAGAATTTAGAGCCCCTCGGGTTTTATCCTATACTTAGGTCTGATAAAATGGCACATACCGCCGTGCAAAGGCAAATGACAGTAACTACTTGCTTGAAAGGTAAGCGGTTATTGCTGTTTGCCTTTGAACATAGACATAGAGTGACATAGAGTGGTGTGTGTCTGCATGAATACCAGCTTAATGCTCACATAAATAATACAGAATTTATAAACGAGGACCAAATTGGCTTTCAGTCATAATGTGTCCCCTGCTGATGTCCAGGTAACGTCACCATCTATATATTTTGGTGGAGATTGTTTTGGCCATCGGTGTAGGCATATAGCCCATAGCTCATCGCCTCCCCGTCTATTCAATCTGAACCCATGGTCCTTCACAAAAACTGTTGTAGCAATTAATATTTTACCATGTATAGGCCTATTCCATTTTTTGTTTGATCTTGAAATGATAGGATCAGTTCTCTACCCAATGGTGGGAAAGGCTCTTCACCTATAGGAGCATACTTCAAGGATTGATTTCATGTTATTTTAAACTCCGCTGGCTTCCCAATCTGTAGTCTTATTATTCATGTCATCTGGTAGACTCTAATTTATAACATTTTTTATGAAAGTGACATCCGAGAACTCTTGATCGCAATATGAATTCCCGTGCCAATTACTGCACAATAACTACAATGGAGATTTTTTACATTTTTATCAACTTTCTTTTAAATTGAATATATGTTGTAAATATACAGAATAAAACTGAATAAGCAAACACTTTAAGGGTCCTTATTTCGAGCATTAGTCTGTCTGACAGACGGAATTTAGTGAGCAGACATGTGTCTATCTGTCGACGACAGCCTGGGGCTATCAGTAGATGACAGCCTGGGGCTATCAGCACGGAGCCTTGGAGCACCAATCTACCAGATAGGTCCCCACTGAATTCATCTATATTCATAAGCCTTTAAGCTGACTTTTTAGTCGGCCACTCAGAGGGTATTATGCGAGCAATACTGCATGAAATTCTGTTAGTGCTCGCCCCGAAAGTGTCCAGAGTTGTTTGACAAAACGTCGCCGTTACAATCCTTCGATACATCCAGGTTCACATCCGTCAATTGAGCGCGATCGTATTGACCCTTTCAGCGCAGGGATCGACTTTATACGTCAGAATTTGACGTCTATCGACGTCAGATTCTGATGTCTAAAGTCGATCCACGCACGGAAAGAGTAATCTATTTATAATGGTCGTCGACCTATAACATAAGTATTCAAATAAAGCGGAAAGAACCAACTAAGACATTTATAATGATTTCAAATTAAAGAAAACCCTTGGTTCACTTAGCCTATATAAAATATCTTAGCGCTGCAAGGGTTAATGATGGATTAAGGCTGGATCTCGTAGTGGAACCACGCGAGAAAACAACGCGATTACTACAGGCGTTATCGCCAGGCTGTCTTTCCGGTGACTGAAAAAAGGTGCCGGCGAAAAACGGGCAATTCGGTCGAAATAATTGCACGGTTATGACGGGAATATTCATGACTAGTTTTTGTGAGATTTCCTCACTTTACAATCCATGGTTGGCGAACGCTGGACGGATCGGTCACATAACACGGACTTATATGTTTGCGAGGTTCAGCCTACATTGGGCCATCTCTCGACACACATATCTTATTTCCTTGCTAGGCATCATATTGGTGTTCCAGTAATTAATCACCTCATAGCATGATGCATAGATGAATGGCATACATGTGAGCTGCCTCAGAAATGCTACCGGTTTTCCTCACTGTTATATTAGTCCAATTAAGCAGTAGATTAGGCTGTCATAATTGTCATTATTTTTAGATAATGTATGATCACTGCTGTGGCTCAGTCAATTATGATAGAGACACATATGTGTCACAAGAAATTCATAATTCTGTCTTACTTAATAAATATAAGTAGCTCTTATCAAGTTTAATATAATACCCCCCCCCCCCCATGCCTTGCCCCAATAGCTTCTTAGACAAAATAGTCCATTTATTTAGATATAATGTAATTGATTTTTAAAAATGTAAACTTGGCATAATATTTGTAACCTGACACTAAATCTGACACAAAATCTTTACATGTTCTGTTGTTCATTTAAATGATATAATTACACAGAATTATTGCATTCGCAAGCACGTATTCTGTAGCGCTCCAAACTATTTGTCTGAATTTGGAGCAGATCGCACGTGTGGACGATTATTTTTGCAACAAATTGAAATGCTTTTTCTGAAAATGTCAAAAGCTAAAAAGTGACTGTACTCTGAGAGGTGTCATTGCTCATACCCAGCATATAAAAAAAGAAAGGTCATTATGATTTCGTGACAGCATCCTAATGATATCCTTTCTGATGCGACCAGATGACATCGTTTCCTATACTCTGTGCAACTCGATAGACTTGACATCCAATGTTTTCTCCCAGCTAGCTAATACAATGAAGTATGGGGGAGGGGTCTTACATAACATTGTTTTCAACGAGTAGCCATTCAAAATGTTTTTCGGTGACGTCGCTGCGTTTCACGAAATATTGAGGAAAGTATTGTAAAATTTAAATAAATTCAAGCAAACGTGGCATGAAATAAAGCATGATTATCTAACGATCATAAAACTAATTACAGTGAAATATCACGCATAATGTCTTTAAACTCATATGCATGGATGAAGGTCGATCTTTATTAGCAAGACAATATTCAACCTGTATGAGCCAAAATATTTATTGTTGAGAATCCGTTCATTGAGATCACTATAATTTTCTAACGGTTTTAGTTAGATACGTACTTGGACAAGCAGTAAGGGTACACGGTTCGGATACATTCCTGCTAGACTTTTTTTTAATAAACATACAAATTATAATATCCTTAAACGTTTATTACAAAATGTGATCCTCGTCCACATTCGGTATATCAGAAAAGCAGAAACACGTCAACAATACATAATAAAGACCATGTCAATAGGCTACTCAACTAGCTTGACAAAAAATCAGGATTCTGACCGTTTATGTGCTCGAACATAATATTGTTCTGATGCTGTCCCAATGCATGTTCGCTTTGACAGTTTCCGATGCCAATTCTTCTAATAAGTGTTTTAAATCACTTAACCGATATTGTTTTAATATTGGGCCAAAGTCAAAGATGGTTGTCCAATAATAAAACAACATTGCCTGAATGTCTCGTGGTATGTCCGGCTGGAGGTGCTATCCAAGCAAACAACACAACATTTTGTATATCATTTTTACAACGTCGGCCCAACGTCTTCGACGTTGGCACATCATTGTGCAAATGTTATACAAATGTTTAGTGTTTGATGGGATTCTACCGTGAAAGCCAAAACGCAGTATCTGCTTACTTTACAAGTGAGCTAATACCTCCTTTTAGCTTTGCACAGCAGTATTATTATATAGCTGTAATGCTGCTAATACATTAAATTTTGTCATTGTTGCTTGAAATTATAATTACAACATTACACAATATTTTAACTTGTTGTCACTGCCAAGTCAGTATTATCAAGGACTGCACATCCCGCGCCATATTATCACGGCGGGGCCCTAAATCACGTTAAACAACGGCCAGGGATTTCCTCTGCAAATACGAGAGGGGGTGGCTGATGAAAAGATAGTGCCGGATGCTCCAGTCACCGTGGATCGATTCTATCAGTGATCCCGGGATGAAATACTCACTGTGTGTGATCCCTGGCCATTCTACCTGGGTCTACTGTACACCCTGAAAGATTCCGCAAATCTCTAGGTTTAATGAATTTTCCGTATTGTTCAAGAGAATGGATGACATATAAGTATTTATATTTTTTTATTTAAAAGCATATATTATTATGATACTTTAGATATTCCATGAGAAACATGTGACACACTCTCTAGAATATAATACCAGATCAGAATACACGGGTGCTGAGTCAATTTAGAATTAATGCTGGTCACATCTTTTTAGTGGACTTGGTGCTGCATTGTTCTAATAATTAACCCTTTAACCGCCAGTGCCGCATATATTCGGGTTTTCATTTTTTATAAGCACAATAAGCACCACATTTTAAATATTTTAAAGATAAAATGGGACACCAACCAGTAAGATTTGAAAAGAGTTTACCTCTATTTTGTCAAATCTGAATAATTTTCAGTCACTTGAAGTTGTGGATCGCGTCAGCGAGACACAACTTCAAGTGGGTGAAAATTCAAATTGAATAATTTGGCGGTTAAAGGGGTAAAGTTGTGTATCACATGACAAACTAGACAGTCAATCAGAGACCTTCACTAAAAGCAGTGATTGTGTATTGAATCCGGATCTGGATGATCCCTAAAATTTATTGAATTGTTTATATTACCGAGACACAGATCTTCAAAAATAAATCAAGATCTGGATCGTATTCCGGATCTTTGATCTGGATCTAAATTCTCAAAATTTAACGGTTTGTTCATTGCGGCCCGAGACACAACTCTTAAAAGAGTGTCATGCAAATCCCTGCATTAGGCTGCTTTGTGAGCCATCCTATGCACAGACAGACAAACAAACACGAACAAAAACATAACCTCCTTTGGCGGAGCTAAAATGAGCCATGCATGCCATAAAGACTACCTTTCTTCTCATGGGTCGAAAACTACCTGATATGAATTTAAAATACAGCGGAATGACAGGAAGGTCATTAGCGCTTTGTTCACGTTATCTGCTGATGGGGTCAATGATTGGTTACTGATACACCTCTACTGTCAAACAAAACACGGATCCGGTTCACGCACGTCTAAATTAGCTGGGCGGTATTCTCGTGCATGTTACGATATATCATAGGCTTTGGATTTGTCGAGATGGCCATCTCGACCAGTCCGAATCCTACTATATATAGCAACTTGCACCAGACTACGGACCCTGGAGTGCAATCGCTGATATTTCTTTGGGCGAAAATATGTGCTTCAACGGTGAGACAGCGAAGCCTACATGGATCGCGTAAAGTTATGAAGTCTGGGTGACCCGAGGGAGACCTACTCTTCTTTGTCGCCAGCGGCCTGCAGAAGGAGGATTCAGACGTGAAGGTCGTCTGTTGGCGGGCGCGGCGACACAATCTGTGGTATTAGAACCAGGAGGTCATCCACTCGCGGGTTCTCATTACGTACACAATTATTCCTGGGGGCGGTTTTCCCCTCAGCCCCACTAGCCTACTTTATGACAGCATTTTTTCTTTAGCCCGTGGTGGGGATACTTTGGAAGTGCTGTAATGAATACTGATTATTGTGTGGCTCATATCCGTGTTCTATATCGGCTCACAGAGAGTATCGGTCTTACACCTCACGAATATCAATTAAGTTGACCCCCAGTAAACACAAAACATTTGTATGACATTTGTACAATGTTGGGTTGAATACGTTGGGCCGACGTTGTGCAACTGTTATACAAATGTTTTGTGTTTACTGGGAAATCATGGCCGGTTTCACCTGTCTAAGTAAATTTTAAATGTCAACAGACTTTAATGTGAAACCAAGCTATGGCATATATTTCTTTGTGTCGAAATGACACTCTAAAATGCATGATCCCACCGTGCCAGTGAAATTCAGAATGCATTATAATTTTAAATACACGTTTTTTTAATGTGAATATAATGCTGAGGATAATGCGTCTCCTTAGATATGAAAGGGTGTATCTGCCACTTTGCAAAGTGGCAGATACACCCTTTCATATCTAAGGGGACGAATGGTCCAGACGGTATCCACCACGCCTGACTCGGGTTAATTACCGTGATAATCCGGGTTACCCCATGATGCTACCATTTAGAATTTTGCCGCGACATCATTATCTCCTATATAACCCGGCCTCTCGTGAAAAATCACAGCTTTTAGCAACAGTTCATAGTGCTTTACAGACAGAAAAATTGTATTTGTGAAAATTTTAGAACCAGGTAGACCGAATAAAACTTGAATTCTTGGGTATATCGTGTTAAATTTGTTTTTTTGGGGGAATGATTTTGTAGATCAAATTGAGCAAATTTAGCATATTTATTACCAAAATCAGTTGGGGTCGGTTATATTACATATCGTCGCCTAGGAACTTATAAATGGTTGATCTGCCACTCTATGAGTGGCAGGTAGGACCCTTTAGGTCCGATGTGACGACATTCACGGTTTCACCCCCGTGTTCTTCTGTGATACACACAGAATATTAACATGATTAATAGCGTATCATGCTGTGACAACAGAGACACTGAAGCCATTTTATACTTGTCATTATGTGATAAAATCAAGTAGTGTACCTTTAATCCTTTCAGCGCGGGGACCGAATTTAGACGACAGAATCTGACGTATATAATCTGACGTCTAAAGTCGATCCCCGCACCGAAAGAGTAAAATATTTATAATGGCCATAGACCCATAACATAGGTATTCAAATGAATTGGGAAGAGCTAACTAAGACATTTTTGATGATTTCAAATTAAAAAAGCTCTTTAGTCTCCATTTTTTAATATTTCAGCATTGTAGGGGTTTAATTCACCACCTGGTTACTAATCATGTCTATCCTTGTTGTTACAGATGCAGCAGCTTCTGAACGTGTTACGTCAGGACCAGCCAGACGGCCGTGACAGCAGCTGCTCACTAGGTGGCAGTAGTAACACTGACAGTGGTCACGGTGCCAGTGACGATGGTCTGCCACCACCCCCCGCTCCAGGACCCGACCCACCGCCTAAAACAAGAATACAAGGTGAGACAATAGTAGCCTATATACAGGAAATGTCAACTTATCGTATTTTAATTTGCAGGCAGGATGATTGCAGGCATTGTCAGGAAACGTCATTCTTATTATGCAGGTTTTATCAAACGTCAAATTTCGTTTTCGTCACTTGACGTAACATATTGCCAAACATAGACATTGATAAGCATCCCAGATTTTGCCTCGATCAGTCTACAAGCATGAACCATGGGATCAAGTATGGTATTCCACCACTGACCAACAGAAGTGTATCTTAGCCTGTCACATGACGAAATAAGCCGTCGTTCAGTTGTTATTTAAATTGGGAGTAAGAATATAGCTGGCCACAAAATACAAAATTTATTTTCGAGAACGCCATAGGCAATTTTCATTCTGTCAGCCATATTGCCAAAATCCAAAAATCTAATTATGTGCTTGTATATACATCTACACAAAACCCCTTAATCCATAAGAGCCCGGAATAATTCGCATTCTTGGGCCAGTAGCACAGGCGCTATTGCGATTTTTTTATGCAGAAAATAAAGTATTATTCCACTGTGCCATAGCTACTCCCAGAAATCACCGCGCCCGTTATACAGAGATATACATGTAGGCCTGTTGACGTGTGCAGTGGTTCACCAGGTGTCGCTCTTGGTTACTGTGGATGACTGATATAACTGAATAGTTTATGTACACATATACATACCTGGGAAAATATTCAGTAAAGTTTTTTCCCTGACCCATGCCCACCTATGAGGCGATAACTTCCGCGCCGTTTGATCGTTTTCGAGCATTACAATTTTACTTGACAGATTCGGATTAACCCTTATCCTGCTGATCTGATTTCTGCTGGAATTAAACAAATATAAATAATTTTCAACCACTTGAAGCTGTGGCTCGCGGTAGCGAGAGACAATTTTAAGTGGGTGAAAATTTAAATGAAGGGTTAACACTTGAAAACAATCTATTGAAACAAATGTGATTACATTATAGGTTTTGTAAATTCATATCTCTTTATTCATTAGGTATCCAATTCTAACAAACTAACACCTGGCCCATTTAGGCCACATCAACACATGACTATTTTGCAACAAATTTCAATATAGCATAATCACCACATGACTATTTTGCACCAATTTCCAATATAGCATAATCTTGTTTCATATAATATTTGAGGAACAACTGAAATTCAAGTTGAAATCACGGACACATGTGAAGTAAGAATCCATATACAGAACAATAAAGCAAGGTATTTTGATGCAAACCGATTTTAGGGTGGAGGTCCCAGTAAGCACAAAACATTTGTATAACCTTTTGTACAACGTCGGCCCAACGTCTTTGACGTTGGTCCAACATTGTACAAATGTTACACAAATGTGTTGTGTTTGTTGGGGGGGGGGGGGGGGTGTGAATGATCGGTGGTGTGTCAGATGATACGTTGTTTTTCCTGCTCCCTTTCTCTCTGAGATTCGTTTGCTGATGGATGGGTCCCCATGCTCGACCCTTACGACACCTGTCAGCATGGCAATACCACGAACACTATCACCCAAGTCTCATTGCCGTTAAATATATCGCGTTGTTTCAACCATTTCCAGGGAGACATAACGTTAGCTCAAGTAGTTGACAATGTCATACGCCGTTGGCATCACATGGAGTCAAAATTTCCAGATTGCTATTTTTAATTTTTTTAATTTAGCTGCACAGTATCCTACAGCTATAAATCTTTCGTATACGGTCTTTTTCTGAAGGTCATTTCACACATTCCGCGATAACTGTAAATACCTGTAAATCACGCGATACAAAATAGAAAGGTATATTTGAGTAAAAATCGATTCTACTTAAATCTGAAAATAGGGTGCGATAAAACGGGTTATTTCGTCGCGCTATATACATGTGTGAAGGCATCAAAATAAACAATATTGATTCATTCCAGAGCGATATTTTTATCGCACGATTCACAGTTGTGCAATGCGTTAAGCCGCTGAATCAAAATGTAAGTGATAGAAGCAAATTCACGTTCGATAGTTTGCATGGAATAAAGATTATTGTGTTATACTTATCTTTTATTTAACCATGCCAATTGTCCTATCCTACGAATAGTCATTATAAATTAATATTATTGCAGTACCGCTCATGCGTAACATGAAGTACAGCTTCAATCAAGCTGTCATCTAATATAATCTGTAGAAGCATCCAGATGACCAGTTATTCGGTCAGTGGGGTGACCAGCCATCGGCAGCGTAATGTGATGACAAACGTGCGCGGTTCAATGAGTAACAAAAGCTGGTGGCACCGCAATCACGCGTTATTTGACAAAAAAACAGAAGTCAGGGACAGCCAACTTGCCTGCAGTCATTACGGACGTCTCCGGGGAACCATAACCGGAAGTGAAACGGCACCACAGCTGTCTTCTAGGCCAGTCAGTCGTGTGTCAACCCCAAACCAAATCCCACTGCTGCTCCCGCTGGGTGCGTTTGTTTGCCACTTAGGCTTATTCTTAATGTCTGGTGCAGGTTGTTCCTGCAAACCCGAGACGCTGATCCAATGCTTGTTTAATGTTGGGCCAGCGTCGTAGACGCTGACCCAGCATTAAACAAGCATTGGATCCATGTTTGCTGATACAGCTATGAGCCGACACTCATGGGGCCTTATGTCATTTATGCTGACCTTCAAACTATCAGTCATAGATTTAGATGTCATATCTTGACACCCTAATTCTTTTTATCATATAAATTGAGGAGATATACGTGCATTTGAACTTGACAATACTCATCCATCAAATGTCACTCAGTCTTATATGTACCTCTCAAACATCCAAACTATACCGTTTTTACTTTTGCACACTGGGAGTGTCCTCGATCCATAAGCTCAACATGTTCAACAGTTTAATTGGGGTTAGGCCTACAATAGTTATATTTGTTCAGTTTGTCGCTGAAGTATTGCTACCAGTAATCTTGCAGAATTAAACACATATTTAAACTCCAGGAACCGTTATTTCAGGTGTTAATCGTTACAGTGCTAAGTTTATCCAATTAAACTGTTGAACATGTTGAAATTATGGATCACAACATTTCCCAGTGTATGAAAGTAAAAGCTGTATTATTTGGTTGTTTGTGAGGTACATTGTAAGGCTGTATGTGCCCATAACATTAAAATCTATCGATGTTAGTTTGTCTTTCTCATATTTTTCAAGCTGTGTATTGCCTGCAGATATCAACCTGTGAGCAAATACTGCATTTTGGTTTGCAGAACAGTATTCTCATGGTAACAATTAATAGCGAGTAATTTATCCAGAGCATGCAAAGTTCGAAACAAGCGGCAAGCAGTATTATAAGGGGGGGGGGGGGTTGTAATGAGTAGCATAATAGGGACAAATCACAATCAGAGATATGTACATTGCAAGCGTATTAAAAAAAATATCAAGTTCTCAGTAAAAATAGTTATAATTATGTACATTGCAAGCGTATTGAAACAAATGATCAAGTCCATAGTAAAAAAGTATTCTATTCTAGTCCTCAATTTAAGTAAGAACTGAATGACGGCTGTGGCTGGCTGATCCAGCCATCTGACAGGTTGATCCACCCGTGCAGTGGTCGGGGGTAGAATATCAAATGTAAAGTTTATTCAAAGACGTACTCGTTGATTAGAAGGGGGTGGTATGTAAATGATATCCGTCCAATTAGATGTAGAGAGTGAGGGTAATTATATCAGACCCTCCAGGCCCTGCTGCACTCACAACAGCGGCATCTGCTCCAGTGACGACATGACAGTGATATGGGTCGACTCTTGTGAGACCGAGGCCAATGCCAGGCATGATGATGGAGTCTATGTAAGATAAATATGAATGTTCTATTATATATCATCATCAACCACTGACCATTGACAATGTATCTAGATATACTGTCGTCCCCTTGGATATGAAAGGGTCTATCTGTCACTTTACAAAGCTGCAGATAACACCCTTTTATATCGAAAGGGATGATATATGCTTTGATCTTGATTCTTCTATGTTCAGTGACATCTCTGACTACCTGTCCACCTGCTGGGCACAAAACATTGATTAACAGCACGTCAGCCATTTTAGATTACACAATGACACAGAAACAGGGGACGTTTACTTAACTTGGAATTATTGTTGGGCCTGCATCGAAGACGGCGGGCCATCATTAATCCAACATTGCCCAATGCATTGTCGTTGCTGTGATTTTACACAGCAACGACAATGATTTTTCTGTCGTATTGGGTGTGTTTTGTGGTGGTCCACACGCCATCAATGGTGTCTGTCGTATTGGGTGTGTTTTATTGTAGTCAACACGCCATCAATGGTGTCTGTCGTATTAGGTGTGTTTTATTGTAGTCAACACGCCATCCATGGTGTCTGTCGTATTGGGTGTGTTTGGTTGTAGTCAACACGCCATCAATGGTGTCTGTAGTATTGGGTGTGTTTGGTTGTAGTCGACACGCCATCAATGGTGTCTGTCGTATTGGGTGTGTTTGGTTGTAGTCAAGACGCCATCCATGGTGTTTGTCGTATTGGGTGTGTTTGGTTGTAGTCAACAAACCATACAAGGTGTCTGTCGTATTGGGTGTGTTTGGTTATAGTCGACAGGCCATCCATGGTGTCTGTCGTATCGGGTGTGTTTGGTTGTAGTCAACAAACCATACATGGTGTCTGTCGTATTGAGTGTGTTTGGTTGTAGTCGACATGCCATCCATGGTGTCTGTCGTATTGAGTGTGTTTGGTTGTAGTCGACGCGCCATCCATGAAGTCTGTCGTATTGAGTGTGTTTGTTCGAGGTCGACAGGCCATCTATGCTGTCTGTCGTATCGGGTGTGTTTGGTTGTAGTCGACAGGCCATCCATGGTGTCTGTCGTATTGGATGTGTTTGGTTGTAGTCGACACGCCATCAATGGTGTCTGTCGTATTGGGTGTGTTTGGTTGTAGTCAACACGTCATCCATGGTGTCTGTCGTATTGGGTGTGTTTGGTTGTTGTCAAAAAACCATATATGGTGTCTGTCGTATTGGGTGTGTTTGGTTGTAGTCGACGGGCCATCCATGGTGTCTGTCGTATTGGGTGTGTTTGGTTGTAGTCAACACGCCATCCATGGTGTCTGTCGTATTGGGTGTGTTTGGTTGTAGGCAACAAACCATACATGGTGTCTGTCGTATTGGGTGTGTTTGGTTGTAGTCGATACGCCATCCATGGTGTCTGTCGTATTGGGTGTGTTTGTTTGTAGTCGACAGGCCATCCATGGTGTCTGTCGTATCGGGTGTGTTTGGTTGTAGTCGACAGGCCATCCATGCTGTCTGTCGTATTAGATGTGTTTGGTTATAGTCAACACACCATCCATGGATTATGTCGTATTGGGTGTGTTTGGTTGTAGTCGACACGCCATCAATGGTGTCTGTCGTATTGGGTGTGTTTAGTTGTAGTCAACACGCCATTGACGTTGTATGTCTTATTGGGGGTGTCTTGTAGTAGTCGACACGCCATCAATGATGTCTGTCGTATTGCGTGTGTTTTCCTATAGTCAACACGCCATCCATGGTGTCTGTCGTATTGGGTGTGTTTTATTGTAGTCAAAAAACCATCCATGGTGTCTGTCGTATTGGGTGTGTTTTATTGTAGTCAACACGCCATCCATAGTGTCTGTCGTATTGGGTGTGTTTATTGTAGTCAACAAACCATACATGGTGTCTGTCGTACTGGGTGTGTTTTATAGTAGTCGACACGCCATCCATGGTGTCTGTCGTATTAGGTGTGTTTTATTGTAGTCAACACGCCATCAATGGTGTCTGTCGCATTGGGTGTGTTTTATTGGGTGTGTTTGGTTGTAGTCGACAGGCCATCCATGGTGTCTTTCGTATCGGGTGTGCTTTATTGTAGTCGACACGCCACCAATGGTGTCTGTCGTATTAGGTGTGTTTGGTTGTAGTCGACACGCCATCCATGGTGTCTGTCGTATTGGGTGTGTTTGGTTGTAGGCAACGAACCATACATGGTGTCTGTCGTATTGGGTGTGTTTGGTTGTAGTCGATACGCCATCCATGGTGTCTGTCGTATTGGGTGTGTTTGTTTGTAGTCGACAGGCCATCCATGGTGTCTGTCGTATCGGGTGTGTTTGGTTGTAGTCGACAGGCCATCCATGCTGTCTGTCGTATTAGATGTGTTTGGTTATAGTCAACACACCATCCATGGATTATGTCGTATTGGGTGTGTTTGGTTGTAGTCGACACGCCATCAATGGTGTCTGTCGTATTGGGTGTGTTTAGTTGTAGTCAACACGCCATTAACGTTGTATGTCGTATTGGGTGTGTCTTGTAGTAGTCGACACGCCATCAATGATGTCTGTCGTATTGCGTGTGTTTTCCTATAGTCAACACGCCATCCATGGTGTCTGTCGTATTGGGTGTGTTTTATTGTAGTCAACAAACCATCCATGGTGTCTGTCGTATTGGGTGTGTTTTATTGTAGTCAACACGCCATCCATAGTGTCTGTCGTATTGGGTGTGTTTATTGTAGTCAACAAACCATACATGGTGTCTGTCGTACTGGGTGTGTTTTATAGTAGTCGACACGCCATCCATGGTGTCTGTCGTATTAGGTGTGTTTTATTGTAGTCAACACGCCATCAATGGTGTCTGTCGCATTGGGTGTGTTTTATTGGGTGTGTTTGGTTGTAGTCGACAGGCCATCCATGGTGTCTTTCGTATCGGGTGTGCTTTATTGTAGTCGACACGCCACCAATGGTGTCTGTCGTATTAGGTGTGTTTGGTTGTAGTCGACAAGCCATCCATGATGTCTGTCGTATTGTGTGTGTTTGGTTGTAGTCGACAGGCCATCCATGGTGTCTGTCGTATTGGGTGTGTTTTATTGTAGTCGACACGCCATCAACGGTGTCTGTCGTATTGGGTGTGTTGTATTCGACACACCAGCCTGCCGTATTGGGTGCAAACGACGCTTCAGACACACCCAAGACAACCTGCCAACCAGGGAGGTGTAATAACACACCACATACACTGCTGTGAACCGACATCGAACTACCATTTAATACGTGTGCTTATTATGTCTCCCCTCTGAAGAGGTGGGGACATTTTGGTTTAAGCTTGTTCGCACATTTAGTCCACTCAGTTTGTGTCTGTGCCTCTCTCAGTCTATCGTGCAGGCGGTCAAACACACGACGTTGACCCAATGCTGGGCTAATATCTACGACGTTCAAAGCATCGCGCCAGTAGTACAGCCAGCATGAAGTAGGCCTACTGACTATGGTTGAAAGGATACTGGCCAGCACCGGCGATGCTGGCCCAACATTTAAGAGACATCGGATCGGTGTCGGCTTGCACTGCCAGACCCGCAGCCTAGCAAACACGAGGCGTTGAACCAGTGCTGTTTTTTTGCTGAGCCAGCATCGCAGACGGTGGGCCAGAATGGACCAGCATTGGGTCACCGTCTCGTGTCTGCTGGGAGTGTTGACAGGCCACATTTGTGTTTTGCACATCACCTGGTGTGAAGATATTAAAAATGTTGCCCAACTGATTGAGGCTAAATAAGATTTAGTTACTGTAGATATTCTTCCCGACAGCAAGTCTTGACACACGAGGCCTCAGGAGTAGCGAACCTTGCGGGGGAAGATGCTTTAGATATATAAAACGGGTTCCACCACATCAAAATACATAGTCTCTACAGTCCACAGGAGCCACATAGTAACACTAATTACAAATGCCATTGACACTAACTACATCTATTAGCTATCAACCTGTATGGTTAGGCTGCTGAAGGGGAGACATATCCAGTTTTTTTACAAAAAAAACTGGACTCTTCTAGTTATATTTGGGCTATTCCCCAATATAATGAGTTTTGTCCGGTTCTTTAAACTTATTATTCTGTGCAGGTTTTGTTAGAAGCTATTTTTCCTTGAGTTTTTATCCAATCAACATGGAATTTGGACACCATATTCCCAGAGTAGACAGGTATGACTTTTCTAAGTCATCCAGCATGTTCTTCCGGATTTATATAGAGTTTTCTGGATTACTTCAAATGCAAAAGGCAGTATCTGCTTACTTGTACAGTGAACAGATCCTGCCTCACTAAATTCTTCAAATGCAAAAGGCAGTATCTGCTTACTTGTAGAGTGAGCAGTATCTGCTTACTTGTAAAGTGAGCAGATACTGCCTTTTGACTTGCACGATAGTAGGCCTATTATAGGGTCCAATGTTGGTTCAATGGTGTACGGGTGATTCTCCATTCATTGGATTCATTCTCCATTCATTGAATGAAAACAAGAGGGTAAACAAGGCTCCCCTATGTGGATACCGACTCCACCCTTTAGTCTCCAGATTTCATAATAAAAATACATTTATCAGATTTTTCAATTCCGGGCCAGCGCCACAGACAGTGGCCCGGTATTGAACCAATATTGTGTATTGGTATGGACAGTTAAAACCTTTTAAATGCTACAATTAAAATAATAGTTGAATTAATGTTGTTTTAATGCTGGGCTAGCGTCGCAGATAATGATACAACATTAAGTCAACAGAGAGGCAATGTGTGTACTGGACACTCTGAATGCTATTCCATATGACAAACAAATATATATCTATTTTAAAGTGCAAAAGCTCAGTGGGGACTTCTGAAATTTGACGTCTGAAGTCTAAAATTCCAGTTCTGAATGGCTGCCAAAAAATTCATATGCGAAATTCCAATCAATCAGTCATATTAAAAATAACCTAGCAAAATTCAAAATAGCCGCCACAAAAACTCATAAAACCTAGCCCAAATTTTATTGTTACTTGAAAAGTCACAATAATATTCTCCTCTAGTTGTATTATTGTGACAGATCAAGGAAAGTAGAATGTGATTCTTTTTTCCTTGTACAGATACAACATGTGCAGGTATACATTAGCAATCATTGGTCAAAATATTTATGTCTTACTATAAATATACTATAGATATGTATATGGCTTACTTAATATACTATTACCAGTCACATTTCTATATCAATATTAGTAAAAAGAAAAAAGCTATAGTATACATTGTTGTGAACTGACAGTGTCAGCTTTAGCTGCTTGTCAGTAAGCATGCTATGCCAATGCTGTGTTAATGTTGGGACAGCGTCTACGACGCTACCCCAACATTAACACAGCATCGGGTGAGTGTCTGTTGTTTGCTGGCTGCATGTGGTTGTGTAACGGGCGGGTGTGGACAAGGTCATACTGATTAATCCTGGGAGTCCGGGATCCCGTCTAATTAGCACATCCGTCTCCCCTGTGTCCACTTATAAACAACTATCCTATCTCCCCTCTCAGCTTCCAGGCGGCTTCTGTCTTAAACCCATCTAACGCGAGACTTTCATCCAACGCCGGATCAATATTTAACCGACATTGTTTCAATGTGCGTACTAGCCTGCTCACTGCCTTACATTGAGGGCGAGGGCCCTAGGGTAGTGGTAATCACCGCTGTCTTTCACGCCAGAGTTCGGGGTTCGGTTCCCGGTTTCGGCGGTTTGAAAGAAACAAAAAAGTTTCTTCCCCATCCACGTGTGAAAGTCAGTATTGTGGGGAGCCTCCGTGACCGAAAGGTATCGTGCGCGGCCCCAGACCGCCAGGGCTCGAATTTCAAATCCTGTGTCTGGAGGACAGTGTCATCTCAATCATCTCACCATCCTCAGGAGGTTCTCCTGGCCCAGTTTAGCCTGTATGTGCACAAAGGTGGCCTAAAGCCCGATTCACTTCATTTCATTTCATTTGCCTTACATTGAATTTACAGTAAGCAATGAGAACGCCTGCATTGACTCAATGCCAGCAACATCTCAGCTACTAGGTAACAAATCATTGAATGCCTTTGTTTTAGTATGATAAAAAAGTAAAATGGCATGTGAATACTTCCACTTCTTTACTTTCAACAAAAGACATTACAATTTTGGAGAGAGGAGACTAACTACTCTATAATTATGTTGAGAAAAGATCCTCAATAACCTGCATTATCATGTCTTTGAGACGTGCTTAAATTAAAGTTTAGTACTACCAGGAGTCACGCGAAAGTCAGTTATTGAAAGTCATGCAAAATTAAAAATGCTGGTAAAACGCTAATAATTATTAGGATGTATTGACATTAACGTGTGATTTTGTTTCTTGTTGTAGAAGAAGCCCGTCAGTTAGCAGCCCTGGCCATGGCTAGCAGGATGGCTGGTAAGCCATGTCCACAGAGAGCCATGCCACAGCCGCCAGTGAGAAGAACAGCTCCAGAAGACTCAGACGCGAGGATTCAATCTCCAGAGAGATGGCAACACAAGAACGGCTATATGCCTCTCATGCCCATAGCCACACAGGGCAACACTGTGCACATTGAGGGACAGGTCTGCTCCCCCGGGGTATTGCTCAAGACATTCCCCGGGGGTCGGGTGGCCACCAGGGGGCACCAGTCACCCGCGGGTGGGTCTTATGAGGGTGACATGGTCGTGGACACTGAGACTGGTTGCCCTGGTGCTGGGGAGATCCAGTACACTGCTCTTACTGTGGGTGGTGACAACAGCCTGAGCAGGAGAAAACATGGTGGTAATGGCTACCCCTGTGTACAGATAAATGCCCAGGTGGGTAGTCATAAGAAATATGTTTATGGTAATATGGCCTAGAGCTCAAGAGATCCAAGACAAATCTGTATTATTTTTAGATAAAATACTTCAAAGTTGAATTCCCTCTCTAAAATATCATATCGCTGTCTTCGGATAACCTCAACGTACATTGAAGATAAACAATTCCCTCTCTAAAATATCATATAACTGTCTTAGGGGAACCCCGACGCACGTTGAATAAAAACAAGACAATAGCTATCAAACATATATCACTTGTTCAACCGCTTACCCTCACTTTAGTGTTGATAGCCATGTATTTAATATTTTTGACGTGAAGTGATCTAAGTTAAATTGTCTTATTTATGCACATTAACTAGGGTCATTATGTTCACAAGGCAGTTCGTGATACCAAGTTACTTCTGTAATGGCTTCAAAAAACATATTATTTTCTCAACAAGGGTACTTAACTTTCAATCTAGTATGACTACAATTGTGTGAGGTCATTCAAATCTTTCAAAATGTGGGCACCTCAAAGAGTCATCTCAAAATGTGACATGGCATAAACTCGGTATTTGACCCAGATGTTTTATTTGGTTATGTAAGGTGGCGAACATTACTGGTCATAAAAAAATGTCAGAATATTCTTCGATTCGTATATTGATCAGTCCGACCAGGCGTGTCATTTTAGTACATGCAGTAAGTTTTGATACTGTGACCTTTTACACTGCACATGATTAAATGTTGTACATGTACATGTAGGCCTAGGTCTTATATACATCACAATAAATTTAATATTAGATTCAAAGGTGATAATATATTTTTTACAGTGTATTTATCTTTATGTCTTTTATTATAATGACAGTTCCCAGCAAACACAAAACATTTGTATAACATTTGTACAACGTCGGCCCAACGTCTTCGACGTTGGTCCAACCTTGTACAAAATGTTATACAGATGTTCTGTTTTTGCTGGGTTAGGATCCTAAGTTATATAATGGAAATTAGAGAAAGTTAGGATAAGATCAAAGTTATGATTTTAGTGGGATGGCCGTGCAGGTCGTTTCGACTGAAGATTAACTTCTTATACGATTATGTGGTTTTCAAAATTGTAACATTACTGTGACTATTATAATAGTATTTATTTCGTTTCCACTTTGACAATGACTATATCGTTGAACGTTACTCTTACAGAATGTCAATGGTAGAGTTGTGAACACAGTGCCACGAAATATAGTGACGTGAAGGATTGCTGAAAATGGGTAAGATTCACCTTAAGTTTGATATATACTGGGTTTTTCTTGGCCCCATGTCCTAGAGTTACCCCAACATTGAATCCGCCTTGTGGTATAACGTCTCATAGCATTTAGATAACAGATAAAAAATTTAATAAAAAATACAATTATTTTTATTCTGTTAATTATTTCTAATGTATCTATGAGTCATTTACACACCACCGTCTATGAGTCATTTAATACACACATAAATAAATACCCTAGACATATGACCTGCATGTGTCAATGTTAAACTTCACATTTATATAATAAATGCATACATATTATAAATAGACCGGTTTGTATTTTGATTATTATAATTTACGTTTTGTCTGTTCATACAGTTTCCACATTCAACTAGTTCACAAAGAGGAATTCTGGATATTACTACGCAAGATTGTTGAATATCTGATTGGTTCAAGGTAGGGAGGTATTAACCGACCGGATTTAGATTGTCTGTGACTTATAGGAGGTGCTGATGTGACACTCTCAAAGCAACGACATCCATGCCAGTATACAGCGATATCAAAGACAATATCTCCAAGGACGAGTGAGTGATCCAACACAAGATACAAGATAGCGTGTTGCTAGGTTGTTCAAACAGGATACTGACATCTATTTTTCAGTACCGGGGATATAATATGTCGGGCTCATTTACCAAGAGATTAATTGAAACTGGATTCGTTTTTTTCATCCTATACTTATATTTTAGCTTAACCCTTGTTCTTCTAAGTTTATTTATTTATTTTTTTCAAGCACTAAAGGTTGTCGCTCGCTACCGCGATCCACAACCTCAAGTGTTTGAAAATGTATCATATTTGTTTAATTTGAGAACAAATATTTACAAATCTTGATGTTTAAATAGTAATTTATTTACAATAACAGTTTTTGTATTGGCTAATAAAACGGATTAAAAACGACCATTGTCGTGATTAGCAGGAAAAGGGTTAAATGTTAGTAAAGCCTGGCGATGATTACAGTCTGTTTCACCAGATCCTTGGAGTAGCCTTTCTTCCATTTGCTCGGTCTTGGATCATCGTTTTTCATATTCCCCTAACATTGCTAAAAAATCGGTGGAATTTTGTTGTGTATTTTGTAAGTTAGAGCATTTGGCATGTAATGGAATTCTTGTTTCACGTCAATGGTGTTAAAGAGAGCTGTAATTTTGAAAATATTATCACGTACCAAATGGATAATACACACAATATCCACAAAATTTTCAGGGATGGGGGGAAATGAAAAAATTATCCGAGAAAAAATTGTTTAAAAATGTTAAACAGCGATCAAATAAATTGAAAAATGGCTACTCCCAAGATCTGTTGAAACAGACTGTAGTATAACTCGAAACAAGAAACAAGAAACGTTAACTAAAATGCTGGTACAATGTTGGTCCAGCGTTGAACTCGTTGGTCTTACATTAAATCTACATTGTGTTTGATATGACATGACATGACATAGCTTGTGGAATGATGACATCTTATAACTTGATTTGACCCTTTCAGTGTGGGGACCGTCTTTAGACGTCAGAATCTGACGTCTACACACGTCAGACACTGACGTCTGAAGACAGTCCCCGCACTAAAAGAATACGAAATGCGTAATGGTCGTAGACCCATAACACGGGTATTCAAATGAAGCTTACTAAGACATTATTATGATGATTTCAAATGGAAAAAACTTTGATCTCCATGGTTTATACAAAAATAGATCAGCTCGTAAGGGGTAAATAACAAATGAAGCAGTTGCTTAAGTAAATTATTATAATTAAATCCACATCACCTATAAGAAGAAAGATAACATCGCACTTTTGGATATAAAGGGGTGTATCTGCCACTTCACAAAGTGGCAGATACACCCTTTCATATCCAAGGGGAAGATAAAACAGTTTGTTAACAGAAGCAATGCGATTTGCGAACGAATTTTAAACATGGGGATATTTTTATGTTGTACGTAGTAGATATGTTTGCAAAAAAACTTGAATAAATAATTATAACGGCTATATATAAAATAGCAATGTGGTTGTACGTTTTGCGAGGTGGAATTAAGCCACAGTTGTATGCTGGCAAAATCTACATTATTTTATTTTTAGTCACATCTTTATTTTCTCAGAACAATCGATAACAGGGATTTGGATGATGAAATAGGTAAAGCAAATGGGTGGTGCAAACAGGCTACGGAATATACGTTATATTTAGAAAAATCATGTGGGTGAATATAGTCAGATTCATATTAAATTCATCAAGCAGGGGCAATGATTTTCACGGATTCCTCAGTCAATTCTCAACCAATTTTTATGAAAATTAACACACACTACTTTCCATTCATGTCGCGACTACCCTGCGTAGTGTTGCGAAGTTGTGACAAGTAATTTAGAAGCTATATCATTTGGCATGTAAGAAAATTCTGAGACGAAGCTAATGAGTGTATAGAGGGCAACTTTTTTATTTATTCCCTACATGTCAAATGGTCTAACTTCTAAAACACTTATGAAAACTTGGCGAATCATCAAGGGTAAACTCGGCATGAATGGAAAATAGTGTATGTAAAATTTCATGAAAATTAGTTGAGAATTGATTGAGAAATAGGCAAACATCATTCACCACGGTTAATGTGAATCCAACTATAAATAAACACAAACTCTCATGTACAATAAAAGTTCATTTGTATCTACTGTTTGCTTGCATAATATAGCAGAACAACACCAGTCGCAGATTGAATGGTAAAACTGGAAAACAGAAAAAAATTGTTGACACCTGACTGTGTTTATCAAGCTCTGCGTTTGTGAGTCTGCTACAGACGAAACAAATGCCAGACGTACGCATGCATGCGGACATTTTCCATGTCACAATAATAGTGATTTCTGTGTCTCAATAAGTTTCCACGCCATATAATGTAAACATTTAAGCTCTCACATTTTTAAAATCATTAAAAGGATGCTTTAGTTTTAGTTTAAATTAAATATATTTGACAGGAAAGGTTTATTGTAAGCCTACTTAAAATTGTGCAAACAGTCGTGGATGGTCTATCCCAATCTTCTATAAGGTTGAGATCAACCAAATCGACCAAATCGACTAAATGAGGATAAAATAACGGTTTTGTCTTTAGACCATGTGTAAATATTCAAGGGAGTGAATACATCCGTACGCCGCCATGAAAGTTGGTGTGTGTTTAGTCACCCATGTGATTTTATTTACCTGCCTGAAAATTAACGTACTTTTTCTAGCCTGGTAAAAGCGTTACCGCTATAAACACCTGATAAGCTCGTGTGCCGTACCGGACACCGCGCATAACGTGACGTCCGGTAGCTCCTGACCTTTATAGAAAATCAGAACTACGTAAAAATCAATACTATTTGTATAATACTAGTGATGTGAGTAATATAGTAGTCCTGCTGTCAGTGGTATATGTATATATGCTAGTGGTTGTTGCTGCTTCATGTGATCATGCGTGTTACATCTGACATCCCACCGACACGAGACGTTGACCCAATTTTGATTCAATGTTGGGCTATCGTCGCAGACGATGGGCCAGCATTGAAACAGCATTGGTTAGACCCCTTGTGTTATGTGACAGGACAGTCGGGCTATGTTATCATGTGATAT
This sequence comes from Flabesymbios commensalis, assembly GCA_964017125.1. Lineage (NCBI taxonomy): Eukaryota > Metazoa > Annelida > Polychaeta > Terebellida > Flabelligeridae > Flabesymbios > Flabesymbios commensalis. Next base: position 34,526,624 of record OZ024913.1, read on the forward strand.
CACTTAAATACAGTTTGATTCCGTGCAAGATAAGAAATATTTTCATCTTGCATGGACGATATATTTCCAACAATAGAATATTTAAAACATACCTAACCATGTAATCATGCCTGTTGACTATGTATTGATTTGTGCTCGATAGTCCAACATTAAACCAGCGTCAGCTTAACGTTTCGTGTGTTCTGGGAAAAGGACTGTAACTAGGTGAACATCAATGTGTGAACTCGTATTGATCCACGGGTATGTGATCGATAATATCCACCAATACTAGTAATAAATGACACTACATGTAGTAATATTGCTGCTATGTGGGGCGAATGCTGCCTTAAATGCCATTTTCCAATGTCTGTTTTGTTTATATGCATTCACCAGGTGGCGTTTTAATACTTATCTCTTTGACGAAAACAATACTTTCTGGGTATAGATTTATCCCCTTAATCATGTTAACGGTTCATAGTGGCTTACTACTTTAACGTAAGCCAAACGCCTCTGATGTTGAGTCATCTTTGACACAGCGTATCGTATCAAACATAGGCCTACTAACTTGATATGACCAGAATATTTTCAGATGAACCAGAAAATGCCTGGTGACATCTCATATTGACAGTATGTTAGTTATTTGTTCACATTAGATGGCACCTGCAGCTGTATATGATATACAGTAAAGGACCCTCTTGCACAAACCAAATGTACAACGTGTATATGAATCCCTGTGTCTTGTAGACTATGTTTGTTGTTGTACCCCACCAAGTCAAACATTCCACCTTAGAAATAAGAGTCCTCAATTATGTGCTCGAACCATATTTGATGTATCTATAGTTTCCCTGAATCTTCAGGGGCAATAGCATCAATCCAGCAAACACAAGACTGTAAATCAATACCGTTTTAATGTTGGGCCGACGTCGCAGACGGCATTGATTCAACGTATCGTGTTTGCTGAAATAATTAAGGCGTTCACGTTTCCAGTCAATCAGATGTTTGTGTGCTGGTCCAATCGCAATAAGCTGCTGCTGCTTTCAGTTTTTGAATACAACAGATTTGTATCGGTTTCATTACCTAAATAACAAGCATTGTCAAACATATCAATGTGCATAATACTGCTATGTAAATGCGAACAGCATTATCTGTTTTCTTTTTCAGTGAGTACTTATTATTGTTTGCATTTATATGGTATACTAGAGGCTTGACGGTCTGTCTAATATGTCATGTAGAAGCTGTACGATTCTGTATGTCTAGCCAATGTGTATAATAGTGTATCTCGTCTAATATATTATATTCTGTTATATAACAATGTACAGATAAAAACAGCAAATAAACTGATCTTGTTATTCCTGTGTCGCAGCTTTTTTAATTAGGCCTACGTATTAACACCACTATGTTCTAATTATTGTAATAATTGTTTAACTCTTTTTGCACAAATTCCCCACAAAAAATCGTTTTCCTGGAATCCAAGTTTTGATCTAATATTTTAATTAGACCCTCATTAGCAACCGTCAGACACATAACAATAAAAATTGACACATATCACCCTCGAGGCGTTAATTTGGCATGGTTGTATGATGACTCCAAGGTCATTTGAACATCATTTCAAGGTCTAATAAACTAATGTGTTTAATGTACAGTATGGGCGGCTACCGAAGATTTGCATTATTGCGAACTTGGACAAAGAAGTGTTTATCTATTGTGGCCACAATGAGTTGGAACTGACCTTATTTTATTAGAAAAATCAAACAAGTGGAGTTTTTATTAACAGCAATATTAAACCAAAATGAGTTTTTTGCAACTAGACGACCCCGTCCAGCAAACACAATACATTGACCTAATGCTGCCTTAATGCTGGCCCACCCTTCACGATGCTGGCCCAATATGAAACCAGCATTGGGTCAACGTCTTTTTTTTTGCCGGGTGGACTTCATTACTGGCCAATGAGCTCTGTGTAGCCTAGGCCTATCGCTCAAATGTAAATATTTAATTTTGGAGAGCTTCTGTGATCGAGAGGTGGCCAAAATGTCATGTTGTACTCCCTAATTTAGATAACAACTGAATGACGGTGGTTATTGATTGGTCGGTCTCGTGTGACAGGCAGGGCCACTCTTTCATTGGTCGGGGATAGAATACTATACTTTGTCCGAGAGTTGTTTAGCTCGGTCTCAGAATCCTGTATGGAGGGTAGCGTAATCTAATTCATATCATCAGCATCAGAAGGTTCTCCTGGACCAGTTTATTTCACTGAACCCCCAGTGTCTCCCCAACTCGCGGTGAGTCACTGACGTTGAGGGAAAGTTTAATCTGTATGTGAAATTAGTTGACCTATAGCATCACTCTTTCATTCTTTCGTTCGTTCGTTAGCTCATTCATTCATTCATTCATTCATTCATTCATTCATTCATTCATTCATTCATTCATTCATTCATTCATTCATTCATTCATTCACTCATTCATTCATTCATTCATCCATTCATTCATTCATTCACTCATTTATTCATTCATTTATTTACTCATTCATTCATTCATTTATTCATTCATTCATTCATTCATTCTTTTATTCATTCATTCATTCATTCATTCATTCATTCTTTCATTCATTTATTCATTCATTCATTCATTCATTCATTCATTCATTCATTCATTCATTCATTCATTTATTCATTCATTCATTTATTCCTTTATTCATTTATTCATTTATTCATTTATTCATTTATTCATTGTTCCATGACCTGGGTATAATAACGATTCCCTCGTCTGTCTTCGGAAGAAATATTAATTTAAGGACCTAAGCATGTCACAAATCAGACTTATTTAAAGGGACTGGCTCAGGCTAAAACATTGACGTTAAATTAATTTATTTGTGTTATCATAGTGGACTAGAAATAAACGTTACTGACGAATACATTTAAATGAATAAATCCAAAATGGCCACGAAATTCACCTTCATATGAGCAAGAAAAAATGATTTTCAAAATTCGAATTAAACCTCTTTTTTCTATTTGTGGCTCGAAATTGCTCAATTTGTTTATTCTGTATGACTTGGGTGGCGAAGAAAACATTTCTGATGTTTATTGTTCATCGTCTGACCCATAGTTTATCGTAAAATTCAAGATGGACGCCATTTTACATATTTACTATTACAATTATGTCGTCATTTTATATACTAAGCACATCAAGGCATGTTATAACATACTGTGATCAAACACAGTTTCGAATGCTTTGCAACCTAATCTGCCGTATTACGTAGTCTATTTTTATTAATCAAATGTTGTTTATGATATTATTGTTCACGTGCATAATAACAACTTTGTGTGTTGGCGGTAACCTTTTTGAATTTGAATGTCAAATATATATTTTTGCTTATTCGAGGATAAAATACACCTAAGATAGCATGTTACCCGACATATTTTTTTATATTCGAATTCAGCACACCCAAATTATGTAAAAACAAGCAGAAAAAATAATTTGCACTCACATGTCGAGCAAAGTTCAATGTTTCATATTTCAACTCATGCTAAATACACACATTTTCAAAAGGCTGTAATAATCTCGCATTGAAAAATATATATGCCATTTACAAATCTAACTGACACTCAATTTTCAGCATATACACATCTGGGTTCAGAGAACATGAGTCAAAAATAGATATGGCTAATAATTATTTATTTGGTATTTTCCATTGACCATGTTAACTAGCTTGTTTTGTTGTCGATTTTAATTATTTTGAAATAAAAAAAACATGTTTCAACGTATTTCTAGAGATAACCCTTTAATCCACTGCATCATGCAATACATAATTAGAACATCATCAGAATTTTATTACCTTTTAAATGGTATATTTCATGTGAAGATTTGTAAATTAGAATAGCAGCGACAGACGTTTGCGTAACACTAATTCCTAATTTTAGACAGGTTTGGGTGGTACCCCCCTAGAAGGGGTCAAAATATAAAGTTCGTTCCTGTTAGCATCTCATTCCATGTTTTGGACATATCAAGGCTTAAAAAAAGTTGGTGTGGGTGAGTTGTGGGAGGGTGCACGTAGGATACTTGTAGCCTATGGCCTATTTATGATCAGTAGGCTATAAAGCTTCATATAAATTAAATTTTCTAAATTGACAAAATTAAAAATTCTCATCCCAAGGAGCCGCTTTTAAATACATCTATTTACGCAAGGAATCCATATAGATTTCTTGATTTTGGTTTAAGCCTGATTTATTCAATCATATTGAAATGTTATTTCACAATAATATATCATATTACATGTATTTCTTAAAATATTTTCTAATTTTATATTAGATATATAAATCTTCTATTGATTGACAAGCATGATCAGTAGTGTTCTGAATTAAGCCTACTTTGTGTTTTATACCGTATTATTCGGATTTTTGAACATAATATGTGACCCGATCGCAAGGCGCAATTTGACAAACGTTACTAGGGCCCTTAAAGGCAAAATGTACTTCATTTCACATTTTTGTAATTACTTTCACATCTTAAAATAGTGTGGCATAGAAATAGATATACATGTTGAAAACAACATTTTAAATATATCTGTTATTTTAATTTTAGTCCTATTTAAACTTACATCAGTGTTATTTGTTTGTATTTAATTGTTTCCATGGTTATATAGTTACTAGTAAGTTGGAAATATTAATGCAGTGCAAATTGCTAACGATCACAATCTGAGTGTGGTATCTAAAATTTTAGAAGAGTCATGTGCTTAGAGCGAAGCTACAGAGTTGTGTGATATAGGCTACCATTTTAAAGATTTGTAGATTCAGGATATGTTTATTTCTCCAGTATTTAGATTAGTGACTTAAGACTCATTTTGCCAGAGCGGATCAAACAGGCTTATTATTATTATCCAACTGGCAAACATGACTATGGCTGCATTAGGTTATCCAAGAGCTGCCATCTAATCACTCACCAGATGGCACCTAGCATTGCACCACCTGGTGAAGTATCCTTTCATTAGAAAATAATGGCTTACAAAAATACTTTATCTGTTTATATATTTTGCTAAAAATAATTCTGTTTATCTGTTTATATATTTGACTGGGCAATAGAATGATCAAGGTCCTTACGAATAGACTCCTATTTGACTTTTCTGTCTGGTATTTTAGACTTGGTTATATCAGCACAGTGCGTATTATACTATTTTCGATATTTTTTTTATTTTTTAGTAATCATAAGTGGCCACTCCGATCATATGTGTATAAAATTTATAAAAAAGTTTAAATTAAAAACAAAATTGATTAGATTAGCACAAACCTAATAAAATCTGCATAAAAGGACAGATTGACTTTATTCGGAAAGGTTATTATCATTTGTCATGTTTAATCCCACCTTCAGTTACTTAAAATTGAAAGATGGCTACAGGTAGTATTATATCAAGATAAAATGAATGGCAACCCGAAAACAATGAAAATATATGTCATCGATGGGAGCAACTTGATCAATATATGAGTTTCACATTCAGGGTTGGACCATTTGGTCACTGATTTTGTTACCTTTTTGTGTTAATTTGTATTTATTCGTTTTATCATGTACTTCATGTTGCAGCGCGATTTTTTCTCAAAATCGTCTAAATATGGGTTAGCCCACTTGTGCATAATGCCATCCAAATGTATTTCATGATATTTTAGAACATTATTTATAACTTTTATTATTCATTCTAAAGTTCTTACCATTCAATATTACCTTAGCAGAAACGTTATAGATCACAGTGCTCCATTAATACGAGATGGCTACGCACATGATTTGTAGCAGAAAACTGATATTAAACATTACAGTGACAATTTTGAAATAGTCTGCACAAACTGAAAAAATCCTTCATATGACGTTTGACCGAAAAGGTCAGATTTACATATGCAAAAACAAATGCAATATTGGCCTACCGTATTGAATCTGTAACTGAAAGAACGTGTCATTTGAAGTGCATAACACGCGACGAAATCAAGCTGTCTGACCAAGATGCGAAAAGATTAAGTAAGTTTAGCCACATTATAACTTTATACCCAGCAAACGCAAAACATTTGTGTAAAATTTACACAATGTTGGACCAGCGTCGAAGACGTTGGGCCGACTTTGTATAAATGTTATACAAATGTTTTGGGTTTGCTGGGTAGCTCCAAAGTTTTAATTTAATTCAAAATATTCTCGCTTCGCGTTGATGAAATTCTTTAGAATACAAGCGATGTATTCGTAGACTGTTACAACAAAGAAGTATTTATTTTGGGAGGCACATAGCTCAATTATTAGAGTGATAGAATCAGAAAAATTCTGCGTTCAGTGTCAACTTAGATATAAATCATACTTTAAGACGCAATACAACAATAAACATAATGATTTGAGTAAATATTATTCACGACACATCTAACTACTTCCCACTGGGCACACGGCGTTGTTGTGACGTTAAATCAACGTCGATGACGTTGATTCAACGTCGCAACAACTCCGTGTGCGCAGTGGGTTGTTATTGTGCAAAACACTAAAAGCGATAGCATCAAATTATAAAGTCAGTATGTATCTTATACAATATGAGGTACTACTGTTGTTAAGCTTCCCATTGGTATATAGTACGGGGCGGATAGCAAATACTTTTTCAAGATATGTTTAACCCAATGCACTTTCATATTTTGCAGTGAATGATCACACTACAACTATAAGGTCACTATGTTTTTTCTCTGTTTCAGATAAAAACGCGCATTAGATTTAGGCCGCGCATTACCAAAAAATGTGTGTTTTTCTGCCCAGCGCGCGCATTGGATTGTTGCTGATTTCCGAAAAAACAGTCAATTTCGGGGAGATTATAAAAAAACATTATTCCGAAATACAATACAAATACAAATAAATTCCAGCTTTGTTTTTTTGGCTTGTTTTTTTCGTCGCCCTCATTAACTTTTCTTAAAATAGTTCGAAAGTTTTTTTTATTTCGTCACCCTCATTACCTTTTCCAGAAATTTGTCCAATGTGTTTTTATTTGTTCGCCCTCATTAACTTTTCCAAAAATAGGTTCAATGTCGTTTTCTTAAATGTTTTCTTTCTCGCTCTCCCTCATGAGATTTTTTGTTTTTTTCTGATATAAAACAGAGGAATAAAACATAGTGGCCTAACAATAAATGAATCCAGTAAAATAATTTTCGGTTGTCGCTTAGATCACTTTCACGTTAAATGAACTCTGTACCGATGGCATAGCTATTTAATGTGATGTATACAATAATTGACCTATCATGAACACCCAGCAAACACGTCCTGTCGAATCAAAGTTGGTTAATATTTTTGACAAGCATCGCAGTTAATGGTTAAATAAACCGTCGCCTCGGAGCTAAAGGATTCTATCTGCCACTCTGACGATTGTCAGATAGGATCCTTTAGCTCCGAGGCGACGAAACGTATCATGTTTGTTGAGCAGTTAATTTCAGGTGGCATCTCTCCAAATGATTTTTAGCTTCCAATTCAATTTCTGTTGCAGGATTAATGAAATTAATCACGAAAAAATTAGTTCCATGATTGGAATTTAACCCTTACAACGCTGAAATATTTTTATATAAACCATGGAGACAAAAGGGTTTTTCAATTTAAAATCATCATAAATGTCTTAGTTGGCTCTTCTCGCTTCATTTGAATACCTATGTTATGGATATACGGCCATTACAAATATTTTACTCTCTCAGTGCGGGGATCGACTTAAAACGTCGGAGTCGGACGTCTATATACGTCAGATTCTGACGTCTAAAGTCGATACCCGCTCTATAAAGGTCAAAATGTTATTCCCATTTTATTATTTTCGAGAGATACATAATCCTGTGTGCTCTACTGCCGATATGATACGTAGACGAGTTGACGGGATATTCTTAGGTACGGTTCACACGATGCAATGTGTCTCAAAATAGATTCATATTATGAGTTGTCTCGCATACAATTGTACATATTATGGCAAGAGTATTTTACGGGACTTTCTGTGACATGTGCATCTTGGGTTTTAAAATTGGTTGAGAATTTACAGAGAATTCAACAAAAATAATTCACAATACATATTTTGGGCAATATTGAGTCATTGATTATCATTCGGTTTTTTTATTTTTAATATTTTATTTATCAAACCATCGACAAATGTATTTTGATTTTCATATGATGTTTGTATGATTTACATGTACACTGCTATAGTTTTGTGTAGAAGTCAGTTATTTTGACTTCTATAGTTATTCTATTTGTAATTTTGTTTTTATTACCTCCACCCCATGGCCATCATCTAGTTATTTTAGGCTTATTTATAATAATATGCGGTATGCGATAAATTATGTTGTTTTTTGGGGAATCGTTATCCTAAATTTTATTGACTTTACTGCTGCCCTATTTCGCGGAATTGTAGCCGTATTGGACCACCCCCCCCCCCCCCCCTTCCCCGCCATCACCCCCTGGGTGGTACACCATTTCAGCGAAGACTTTTTTCCTTTCGAAATTAGTATAGTATCACTGACTAAGCAGGGGCCTATACATATTTACAGACAAACAATGAAACAATTATAGAAAGGCCCATGCAGCTTGCTTTTAGGGCTAGCTATCTCAGACAGACAGACAGAGAATTTAGAACAGCTGACTCTTTGGTTCTACTCAATTAATTGTAAGCCGATTTTCACGAAATTTGCAAGATCGCTCTTCTATTTATGTGTTATTGGTCTCCAATGTTTACACAGACAATTTCAGTAAGGGCTAATAATCGGTAAATCCCAGCCTCAACGCGAATACATGCCGGAGTTTACACGATACAAACTCGGAGTACCCCGGATCACATATCTTGGCTTTTCCGGATTCCTATAGAATGATTATTATGCGATCTTGGAAAACAGCCTATTTTACAACAAAATTCACGAATTATAACTTACTAATAGAATACATTATATTATAACAGATGTCCCAGCAGACACGACACGTGTGACTCAATGCTGGTTTAATGTTATGCCATCGTCTTTGACGTCAGCCCGACAATAAGCCAGCATCGGGTCAACGTCTCCTATCTGCTGTACATCGTAACATTGGGATCGTATTAATGACCTGATGGCAGGTGCTAGAAGCATGATATTCAGTTTTATTGCCATCTGAACCATAAAGTGTTACTTTTGTTTAAAATTGATTTTTTCTAATTTAATCAGCAACAGTCTAAATAATCATTTTATTAGTCTCAAAAACATAGAAATCCGAAAAGTTTAATCTTCTGCAACTGACCTTGGATGACAGATAAATAAAATATATGGCCCTTAATGCATAAAAGTTTCGCTTTCGCATAAAATTGACTTTTTCAAATTTAATCATCAACAGTCCAATTAATCATTGTCTTAGTTTCAAAAAAATAAAAAATCCGAAAAATAGTAAAAAATCAACTGACCTTTAATGACTAATAAATAAAATGTATAAGTATGAGATTAAGTAAGTAAGTAGGTAAGTAAGTAAGTAAGTAACGAGGAATAATAAATAGCACCATATGATATTAATGTTTAGCACTGCACCCATTATTGACAACATCTTGCTTGATATTAAAATGAATAAAAATCAATGAATTGGCTTTACTGGTTATCTTGTTTGTTAGGAGAGGTTCCGCTAAGTTTGAAGACTTTAAAGTCATCAATAAAATGAATGTATTTGTTTGTGCAAGCGGACCTTAAAAATAGCAATTGCCATAGTAGCGGCTGACTTAGATATCACCTAGTGACTGTTACGTGTGTAAGTGAACGGCCAATAACATGCATAAGGCCGTTACAGCGGAAGGTCCGCAAAGCACGTCTTGTAGTACCCGGCTAAGCCAAGCTACTCACATTGCGTCGAGGGTAGTCTTGTAGTGGCCGTGTTCGAATAATTTTACAGCGTGTGCCACCTGGTGAATAAATTCATCCCTATATAAAGTGGCATCTTGTATTGTGACTGGTGATAATAATTCTAAACGATTTGTTTTGTAAAACTGTTATTCATGGGTCAAATATAACCGTGCAAGTCGAATAATAATTTGGCACCTTGTAACATAATATTGCACCGTTAGTGTTACAGATATTACCAATCTTATTTTCATGCATTTTTATTGCGTAACCGTTTACAAGCGGATGTTGAAATTTAATTTTCCGCGGTGAATAAAATTGTAAAACGTCCTCATTACGTATTATGTTTTTGCATAGGCAAGTCCAGAAATTCGCATTAAATCTAACTCGACTGTCATCAAAACTGGTAAAAAATTTAGAAAAATATGCCTGATTTTTGTTTAAATCTGAAGCCCAAAGGAGGGGTCAGGACCCCTCTGTCCCTCCTCCTGTGCACGCCCCTGGGACAATACCTTTTTTTGCATAAGAACATAAAATGAAATTCACATCAAATACAACCCGACATCCATAAAAAACGTGATAACACCTTGCTAAAAACTCAATAAAAAGCTCAATAAAAACTCAATAAAAATACTGATGACGATCGTAATAATCAGGGCTAAATAGGAATGTATAACCCTCATAAAGACCAATAGTGCCGTCACAGTGCCGTGCAAAGTCAGTGTATACTACAGCTTTTCAGGGTCAGAAGATCAGTGTAGTGGTCAGTTCTCAGATCTCGGTTCTCGGTTCTGCCTTGCATACTGCCAGAAAAGACGTAGGCCTATTATAAAGTCATAAAGCTGTAAGTCAATCTTATTTATTGTTACTGAGGTGAAATAAAAACAACGATTATGTGAGAATACGTCACCGAAAACATATTTTCCGCCGAGTATATTTAGCGAAATAATTCCAGAAGGTTCTGCCTATATATTAGGCATAAATGATTGTGTATTACCGATCAACACATGCAAGGATGCATGAAATAAATGAAATATTACATTTAACTCCATCAATGAAATTTGGATCAGAAATAAAGCGACAATAAAGCATTATAATACAATATAAATATGGCATATACCTTTTTATTGTAATAATGATCATTCTAGTTTGCGTTTTCTACAGGTCCGAAAGACACTTTAAATCAGCATGGGGTCAACGTATTTTCTTTGCATTGGGAGCTGTATATTAGGGTGATATTGTGGATAAATTATTTGTGGAATACAATTTTCTTTCAAAGTTATTATCCATTCAAGGGGAACATGTATCTTATTCAGCAAAATGATACTTAAACCCTTCCAGCGCGGGGACCGCCTTTAGACGTCAGAACCTGACGTCTATAGACGTCAGGCTCTGACGTCTAAAGTCGATCCCCACACAAAAAAAATTAACAATTTCTAATGGCTGGCCCAGACCCATAACACAGGTATTCAAATGAAGCGGAAAGTGCTAACTAAGACATTTATGATGACTTCAAATTGTAAAAAACTGCGTTGTGAGGGTTAAAAAATTGTCACCATGCCAGCAGGATACGTTGACACCATGCTGGCTTGCTGTTGGGCCACCAGACAGACAGACAGACAGATAATTTATTGACAGAAAGAAAGTCAATCCAGACTTATTTGTCATAGAAATAGAGATATGTACATGACTGTATATACAACATTGTTAATTTGTTAAAATCATATGACAATATACATAGTATGACATACATAAATAAAATCATGTTAACTGGCATTGCCATAAGAAACACTGGGTATATACTTAAAATAAGATTGAAAGGCATTGCCAGGGTAAGATAAGGTCTATCATTTTGTTTCCCGCACCAAAACCAGAGATAAAATAGCTACTATGTATGACATGCTAATTATATAGTAGCAAAAAAGACACTCTGGAAAGCGTAGAAACCTAGAATATATACAAGTGCATAATTATGCTACAGTAATTTGAGAATGTATTAGGACAATGTTAAAAATTACACGATATTTTTAAAAATCAAATATTATATCATGCAAGTACAATCAATGTGACAATCTGCGACACAGGTAGCTACGAGCCATGTGACCATGCAAGCACAGTCGCTATGAACTCGGAGATTCCCTGATATAGACTATAGTGATGCAAATTTAACAACGTAATAACAGTAATACCACCGAAACACAATATATACATACTAATAAAAGTCGAACATGGTGGTTCGTCGACTGCCAACAAAGTATAGCATCAGAACCATCCATATTATCGAGTGTTGGAGACTTAGTGATGTAATAAGAATAAAAATTACGGATAATAATTATGCGTGCCATTCACGCAGGACATGGCACTCACACAATAGCAATAAAGTTTGTTTAATTAACTAGTGATTTATTATCTATATGGCCCTCGCACAAAAACATTACAGCTTACTATATTGTTTAGTTCATACCATTTCACTCACGACCTAGTTAGTACCACATACTTAGGAGTTACAATCGAAGAAAAACATTCCCGACCTCATAGAGAAAATCAGTTGACTTAGCAACTCTGAAATCCTCCATAAGGCCCCACCTCGTCTGATAACAAAGGCGACGGAAACCATTATGACTCTCCACGTGTCTTCTGTCATCTTATACTGATTGCAAGTAATGAAGTGATGCCCCATATTTAACGGCACACTGTTCTACTCAGGCACAATGGGACTAATATTGAATGTAGCTGTGCTTTTGATCATTTGAATGTATAATATAAATACATGTAATTGTGTAGTATTCCTTCGGTAATAGTAATTAGCCCCAAATCACATGTCGTAATAGCCAGCATGTTGCACACATACTGAGTATTCAGACATGCGTGCAGGCGATCCTTCCCTGGCTGACCAATCCCTGCATCTCGCCGGGATACCTGGATCCTGAGTGGTTCGTATCCCGGCGGGCGGCAGTGGATGATAAATACAAATGTAATGTGTCTATTATGCGCGCACGCTCCCTCCTAATAACCTAACTTGATAGCTAATAGATGAAGTGTCAATGCATGGCTTTTGTGATTAATGGTATTAAATGGCTCCTGTGGACAGTAGAGACTATGTATTTTGATGTGGTGGTACCCGTTTTTCTACAGCAAAAATTCGTCTTTAAGCTCAATCAGTTGGGCAACAGTTTTAATATCTTCACACCCAGCGATGTGCGAAACATAATGTGTCCTGTCAACACTCCCAGCAAACACGAGACGTTGACCCGATGCTGGTCCAATTCTGCTTTACTGTCGGCGACGCTGGACCAACATCAAACCAGCACTGGTTCAACGCCTCGTGTTTGCTGGGCTGCGGGTCTGGCAGTGCATACTGCTGGAGGCGAGTACTAGCCAACACCGGGTGACAGTCAACTCGTACCCATGTCAACTCGCCCCATGTCAACTCGTACCCCTGTCAATTCGTACCCATGTCAACTCATACCACCGATGGATGTCAACTCGTACCACAAGTGATGTCAACTCGTACCACAAGTGTCAACTCGTACCCAACAAGGCAGGTAATAGATGATGGTACGAGCTGACATCTCTTATCACACAACTCGTACCCATGTCAACTCGTACCCATGTCAACTCGTACCAACGTTAGATGTCAACTCGTACCAAAGTTAATCACGAAAGATAATGAATGTAGGTTATACATGAGAGCCTCACAAGCAGAATAAATTTAACCAAAAACAATTGAGAATTATTTGTCATTAATATTTTATTAATCAATGATTTTGCTGCAATATTTTGTTAAACAGTTATTTTTACTAATCCATTAAGTTAAAATACCTTATCAATCAAAATGTGCTGACAATTGTTCCAAGTTGAAAACGGTCGCACCTTTACCATTGCATAACAAGCACGACGCTTCATCGCCGGCTTGGACAGGTAAAATACAAAGTTAAAAAATAACACATTTTGATGAGCTAACACAATTATTTTTATTTTATGAGAAAACTTGTCAATACAACATGTTTTTTTAACCTTTGGTGGTAAAAGGAATATATATATTTTATTTTTGATGCTGATGAGCAATAACTGCAATAAAATTAATAAATTACGAGCATGATTGCCGTTAATACAAATGCTGCAATAACAAACGATCATAATAACTGTTCCCCGAGCCTCTCGGCAGTAATTACAAATGTTATGGAAACAGACGATTAGGGGATAATAAATCGTAGACCTCTATGTCGCTGAGAAATTTATATTGAAGTAAACACATTGATTTAGATAAAATGAACGCGCAATTGGGATCAATATTGCAATACAAAGAAGTTTCTAAAATTAGCTGTTTCAAGAGCGTTGAAGAAAATTAGCACGTATTCTGTGAAACGCAGTGACGTCACTCGGTGAAAAGAAGGTTATATAACACCCCTCCCCCATACTTCATTCTGTGAAACGCAGTGACGTCACTCGGTAAAAAAAGGTTATATAACAACCCTCTCCATACTTCATTGTATTAGCCTGCTCGGTGAAAACAAAGGAGGTCGAGGTCATTGAGTTTCAAAGAATTGTGATGGCATCATTATATGCAATTTTAGTTACATTCAATATTCAAAGTCAAAAGTAACACTTGTTCAAAATAACATAAGTTGAAAGTCAACACGTTTTGTTGTGTTAGTGCCATGTCCTTCGTGAATATATAATTATCATGATTATTTATCGGCCATTATTGTCGTTATTACGTACTTTTTTTATCTGGGATGACCACACACATATTAATAGCTATTGCTGGTTATGTTTATTAAAAAAATTTTATTATAGTGCTTTAATAAAATTAGTTATTATTACATATTGTGTTTTTAATTTAAAAATATACTCTAGTTATTTCAACTTTTATGTATACTATTGGTTTCTATGCTTTCCAGAGTGTACTTTCTCCATGTCCCTAACTGACATCTGACAGTAGGCCTACGACTTGACGTTGTGCTTGGTAATTACAGTAATTGTTACCTGAACCACCCCCCCCCTCCACCAGTCAATTTAACATTGTAGGCATAAGCATAGCGTCATAGTCACTAATTATGTCGCCAATCCGTTTGACCCTTCCAGTCTTGGAGTTTATGAAATGTCACTAAAAACATAAAATATATCTCAAAGTTGCTTTAGATTCATTAATTGTCTTATGAGTCCCTGTACACAGCTTTATGTTTCTTCTGATAATTCTTGAGGTAAAATACAATTTGCAGTGAAAAAATGTTGCAAAAATATAATAATTTATGATAATGTATGAAGCAATTAATTACGGAAATATGTCTATACTGGTCTGATAGTTAGTATTGTGATAACAACCTATTTACCATTACCATCATCACCATTGCCATCTCAGTTAATTTTAAAAAGCCCAAATAATTTATGTAATACATTACTAGTCAACTTTCTCTGTGTTGTGTTAAAATTATTGTTTTGGTTCAATAACTTAAGGTCATGTTGGGTAACATAACAAAATAACATTGAACTTTATATGATTGTGCTCCATATCAAGGTTTTGGTCTGGGTAGGCCTAATAAATAACATTGAATTTAATAGGCCTGTCACACGCGCATTTAGATTATTAATTATTTAAAGATGAAAAATATAGCAAAGAGCATGCAGCGAAATACTATTTAAGTGTGACAGCTACTATTAATAATTATGCCACACTGTTGGTATAATCAACTGTATGCCGACATCGCACCTCAGTACTAGAGTCATTAATTATATACTAAGTTTTTACTATCACAGCTAGCAGTAGTTTTTCTTTGCCCGATTTAGCCCATATGTGCTCAAAAGTGGCCTAAAGCCCGATTCATTTATTTACTATTTCAACACCACAGACATGTTCAAATTTAGACTAAAAACATTTTTTGCCTGGAGACGATTAATAGATGAGATAAATGATACTCTAGACATAATATGGTAGTCTAGCACCCAGAGGGTTAAGCTTTAGACATACGATACTCTAACAACCAGAAGGTTAATATAATGATAGTTAATACATGAGACACTTGATTTGCTAGACCCCAGATAGGGCGAGGGCCCTGGTTAAAACTGCCTATTTGGAAAGTCGGACATCGCGGGTTCGAACCCCATTCTGGCCTTCAAGCTTCAAAGAATCAAAATGTTTTCCCCGCTCACGCGTAAAGATTCCATATTGTGGGGAGCCTCCGTGACCGAGAGGTAGCGTGCTTGATCTTAGACCGCCAAGGCTCGAATTTCGAATCCTGTGTCTGGAGGGCAGTGTCATCTCATTCATCTCACCATCCTCATGAGGTTCTCCCCATTCATTTAATTTTTTTATTCAGACCCCAGATGGTTATTAAAAGAGACATAATTATGATGATCTAGCTATCAGAAGTTTTGTATAGGAAACATGTGATAATTCAGTCCCCAGAATATTGATGTAGGCCACTATGAGGCACTTGATACTCTAGCCATCTGAATGTTAACATAGGAGACATGTGGTACTCTATCCCCTAGAGAGTTAGTTTATAACTAGTTTAATTTTATAATTAATTGTAATCATATACATGTATAATATTTCCCAGAGTATACTCCTATCTCTCAGACTATACCCCAACCTGCCTCTGATGGGGTATAATCTGGGTTTGTGGGGTATACTCTGAGAGTTCCCAGAATATACCCTGGGGTATAGTCTGGGAGCTCCCGGACTATACCCCAGGGTATATTCCAGATTATACCCGGGTATAGTTCAGTGGGGTGTTAATCTAGGCGGTTGCACCGGGAAATAGTATGTGTGTGAAATTATGTGTAAAATTGGTGGAGAACTGACTGAGAAATCAGCGAAATTCGTTCACCCTGGTTATTGGTTTGAACATAATTTATTTCACAAAAAGATTACAAAGAGCAAGTGCCACAAGTTTCTCTCCCTAACTTTTTCGATTCATAACACAATAAATTAATACTGTTATACCCTGGTTATTGATGCGAATACAGGTATAGTGACGCCTTGGGGGAGTTGAGCGATTTTTCATATTTTCACCCCATATTCTACTGTTCGCTGTTGCTTTGCCTTGATGTGAGCGATCCGGTTGAACCAAATAATTGTTTTTGCCGCTATGAAAACACTTCAATAGACAAACTAACATGTGAAATACTTAGTGTTAAATTCAATAATATGGAGATATTCTAGTAGGAGTGTTCTGCCAACCTTTCGTTTATCTTAGGATGGTGATAACACATCATCATTTTTTAAAGGAGAAACATGATTGTGTCTGTGATAAAATAATGCCACACTACAGGCAGCAATCATCAAGTTCAGTATTTTGATTGAAGTGATAATAACTGGAAATACACCAGTGGACAGCAATATCAGGGTTACCACGGAGGCTCCCCACAATAGTGAGTTTTACGAGTGGATGGGGAAGAAACATTTCTGTTTCTTTCAAACCGCCGAGACTGAGAAACGAACCCCGAACTCTAGCGTGAAAGGAAGCGGTGCTAACCACTACCCTAGGCCCTCCACCCCTTGTGTCTGGAGGGCAGTGTCATCTCATTCATCTAACCATCTTCGGGAGTTTATCTTGACCCAGTGCACAAAGGCGGCTTAAAACACTATTAAGAAGAAGAAGAAGAAGAAGACGAAGAAGAAGAAGAAGAAGAAGAAGAAGAAGAAGAAGAAGTAAAAGAAGAAGAAGAAGAAGAAGAAGAAGAAGAAGAAGAAGAAGAAGAAGAAGAAGAAGAAGAAGAAGAAGAAGAAGAAGAAGAAGAAGAAGAAGAAGAAGAAGAAGAAGAAGAAGAAGAAGAAGATGAAGAAGAAGAAGAAGATGAAGACGCCCTCCACCCCTTGTGTCTGGAGGGCAGTGTCATCTCATTCATCTAACCATCTTCGGGAGTTTATCTTGACCCAGTGCACAAAGGCGGCTTAAAACACTATTAAGAAGAAGAAGAAGAAGAAGACGAAGAAGAAGAAGAAGAAGAAGAAGAAGAAGAAGAAGAAGAAGAAGAAGAAAAAGAAGAAGAAAAAGAAGAAGAAGAAAAAGAAGAAGAAGAAGAAGAAGAAGAAGAAGAAGAATAAGAAGAAGAAGAAGAAGAAGAAGAAGAAGAAGAAGAAGAAGAAAGAAAAGAAGAAGAAAAGACGAAAAAACTATATCATTTACATATTTATTAGGCCCCTATCTTTATTGTGTAAGTAATCAGGTAATGCTAATCATAATCATAATGCTAATCATTTTCTCCAAATTCAACAGGGTTGTTTTTTAGAATTTCAGTAGGATGATTTGTTTCGACTATAATGCTTTTTATTAAAATTGAAGATTGCCTGTATTCCTTGTCTAACACTACAAGCTTACACACAAAATATAATAACATCAAGAACAATTATAGAGAAATACTCGAAACCAAAAATCTTAATATTTCAAATAAATTGATAAAATACTAATAAATGAATAAACAATGATTATTGTTGTACAGACAAAGCAAAAACAAATAGTCGGACAATCGAAGGATATCCAAACGATGCCAATGTGCATCAAAAGCATCCTTCAGACACTGTTAGATCATAATCGTGTGATTTTTCTATGAAGACGCACCTGCGAAACATATCAACACTCCTAACCCTTAAAAGGTTTAATGAAAGCATTTACATTTTAAACCACTTGAAGTTGTGTCTCGCTACCGCGATCCACAACCTCAAGCGGGTTAAAATTACTCATAATTGTTTCATATTTGAGACACACATTTGCAGATCTTGATGTTTAAACACTCTTATAACTGTGATTTAATCAGCTGATAAAACAGATTAAAAATGACTACCCTAGGGCTTATATAGTCATGCTTACGTAGCAAACGTGAGACGTTGGCCCAACGTTGTTTTACTGTTGGCCCACTGTCTACGACGTTGGCCCAACAGTAAACCAACGCTGGGCCAACGTCTAATGTTTTCTGTGTAGCTCTTTGAAGGTTAAATAGTCTCACACGGCGGTTAGTTATTGAAGTGATGTCTCTCCAGCTATAACTCCCCTTAACCATGTGATAATTACCGAGCGGGACTCGCAGACAATAATGAGGACTTTCAATAATTCAGTATTTATCGGTGCCGCCCATATCCTGAGAGCCTGTCCGTGATTCACATTCCACCTTTCATGTTATCGAGCCGAAAGCACCGGAACAAGTGGGTGTTCTGAGCATGCGCAAGGCGACAAGGGCGCGAGAAATGGGCGTTGTCCGCGAGTAAACAAGACGTCTGCCTAAATATCTTAAATAAAGTTCCCCCTTTAGATTTAGATTCATTAGATAACCATTATTTCAAGGTCTTGATAATCAGAGCCAATATAATAATGTGTAAGGGCCTAATATGGTAACATTATAATAATATGGTAACATTATCCTAACCACAAAACTCCAAGGTGACTATTAGCGCTGATCGGTAAGCGGAGCGAGTCGCATGGTCCACGGCTAGGTGACTATATTTGTTGGTAAACTTGTACTTTTAGTATTAGTATTGTTTAAAATATTTGTGTAGCTTTTAACCCAACACAGGGACGGACGGGGATAGTCTATCCCGCGCTGAAAGATATTAACCCTTTAACGGCCGGTGCCGAATATATTGGGTTTTTCACTCGATTATTACCCCATTCAGTACCGATTTTTAAGTATGTTAAAGCCATAATGTGACATCAATCAGCACGATTTGAAAAGAGTTGACCTCCATTTTGTCAAATCTGAATAATTTTCACTCACTTGAAGTTGTGGATCGCGTCAGCGAGACACAACTTTAAGTGGGTGAAAATTCCAATTGAATAATTTGGCGGTTAAAAGGTTAATAATGGCCGTAGACCCATAACATGTATTCAAACAAAGCAGATAGAGATACATGTAACTCAGACATTTGTGATGATTGCATATACAAATATTAGCGCTTTATTCCTTAAAGCGCTGAATTAATTTGTAAAAAAAAATCGAAACCGAAGTTTTTTTCAATTTGAAATCATATAGATGTCTTAGTTAGCTCTTTTTGATTTATCTGAATACCTATATGTTATTAGCTTACGGCCACTCTCAATATCTTTACTCTTACAGTGCGGTGATCGACTTTAGTAGTCAGAATCTGACGTCTACAGACGTCAGATTCTTAAGGGTCAGATATTAATTTTAACTAACGAGATTCATTGGATAAAAATCCTATACATCAAGTGTTATTTCATACGTCTTGCAGTGTCAGTGACTCAGATGGTGCTTATTATCCGCATATATTATTATATGTACCTATATTTTAAAATCGATCAAAATACAAAAAAATACATGCATACGTTCAAAAAACGTACCATTAGTCTTTTTAAATACTCGAACCACTATAAAGAATGGGAGCTTTACATATTGTTCTAGCATTCAAAGTCTTTATATGTCTCGTTAATAAGTAGAAAAAGTGACAGTTTGGCTGCTAAGGGACGATTGTATGGATAAAATATTTTAATGTTTGATGATCTATTATGATAACATGTGAAAACATGTGATATTGATCTACCCGAACATCCAGCATTAGTCTACTTGCCAGACATGTCAACCCAAAATGTTTTTTTTATAGCAAGGCTTTGTAATGGAAATGTCATGGGTGCAAGAAGCTAGAAAATACCGGATGATACATTTTATATGTTGATAACAATTTTGAATTAGCCTAATTAACGTCATTATCTTAGTTTATAAGAACATTAAAAAGGTAAATAGTTGATGTATTAAAAAACAAAAAGGGAGAACAAAGAAAATGAATATGCTATGTCTTCGGTTGCTTTTTATGAAGGTCTCATTAAAAGCCTTGTTGTAGGAAAAATGCGACGCAGGAGCAGGTGACAAACGATAGGCCTACTATTGTGGCAATAATCATGATAATAACACTAACGTAGCCACTAACGTGATTGTACTTGAACCATGTAGTAGGCCTGTGTCATAATCATTTCAACTGGATGTACGTGGTCCACAGCTGTGACATGTCCCTCTCATCATCTCTCCAACAACACAAAACGCTGACAGAATGCTGGTTTAATGGTGGACAATCGTGACAGACGCTGCACCATGGAACCTCCATCAGGTCAACATGACTTTACCAGGTTAGAGCTGGTGCATTACGTGACCAAGCACTTTGAAGGGTAACATTTCACTGGGTTCCTGCTACTCGACATAGAGGACAGACCTGTTAATTAGGCCATCACTTTGTGATTAAAGTGTCTTTGTGAGGTAGAAAGCAATTCCCTTTGATCGCTGAATGACGATATTTTTTTCATTTAGTTGTCATGCAAATTGGCCATTGGACAGACTCCTGGAACAGTTACATGTATGCCAACACATGCAGTCGTGATGCTTGATGATGAATATAACAGGAGAGATTTCACCTCGGAATCGATCAATAAAAATGATCTTTTTTAATCGATAAATCGACGAAAAGGCATTTTATAGGTGACACATAGCCATATAGCCCAGCAAACATGAGATATTGAACCAATGTTGTTTTAGTGTTGGACCAGCGTCGTAGACGGTAGACCAACATTTAAGCAACATTGATTCGATGTCTCATGTTTGCTACACATTGAAATGATCCGTAGCATACAGTCACACATACCATCACGCACGCCCAGCGCACAAACAATGAAGAATTTTGGATAGTGCGTTGTGATTCGCTTAAATGGCGTGCGCCAGAATTCGTTGATAATTTTATATAGTTGGATAAACGTTATTCATTTATATTGTGCGTCAACCTCTGCGCAAAATTTCTGCATGTTAAAAAATGTGAGCGTTTTTCTTCGTGTGAATGTAAACGGCAGAAATACGTCAGAACAGCGCCAGTCTAATGCTAGGCACAAGTAGAGCACACGCTCTAAACTCGTTGTGTTTTTGTTGACCGATGTTCGTCCCAGTCGCACATAAACGACGCACAGTCCACGCATAAAAAAATAAAAAATAACAATTTGAGTCCGGATTGTGAGAAACGTCGCAAGCTGGTAGCGAATGCGCAGCGTGTTTTCAAAGCAAAAGGCGAATGAACAGCGCTTTGTAACGCGCTGGACGCATACAGTGCGCGTTAAACCCTCGAATGCTAATGCCGACGATAATAGTAAATATTATCAGTTTGTTTTGTACATACGTAGCCATTATTAGAAGAAACATTGTGTCCTAAATTTATGATAACATTATATGTTTGGACGTAATTTCGACAAATTCAAAACGAATTCTGCACTTGAAGCCATGTATCGTGAAACACCACCTCAAATGATTACAAATAAAATGTCGTTCTTCAGAGCTCCAAGGGTTAAGCTGCTGAAATAACATAGTTGCGGCCTGTTGCTCGAGCGCGGGGCGAACTGCCGACGTGTGCCCAGCGTTTGCTTCGAGCGCTTATGCAGAGCATGGCAGGCACGTTGCCTGTGACTGTCCTGCGCCCTCAACGGTCAGCAATGTGATACAAAGCAAACGTATTTGGCGTTGATATAACGTTGGTATAGCGCGCCCTACGTGTTTCTGGTGGTTTTCTGGCGTGTACATTTATGCGTTCATATGGGTTCAATATTTTAAACATACCCAACTTCCTTTGGTGATTACACTGCGCACAAAAATATGCGTAGCGTTAGTGTAGCGCTCTTCGCGAACCAGTAACAAGTAGTGATCCACGACCGACGCACGACAGACGCTCTTGCAAAAAAATCAATTTTCAGTGCGTGGGTTGTGTGTCGACTTATGTGTGACTGAGCCTTACGATCAGAAAAAAAAACGCTGTCACTGAGCGAACATATAGCGCCCATCTAACGTGTTCCTAACGCATGTCCAGCGAACATATAACGTATATGGGGCGTGCTAATTGCTTTCTGACTTATTCGTGCCTCGCGCTGGCGATGCGCCGAATATTTGTTAACCTTGTCGACCTGCAAACGCGCGACGCGGTGGCAAAACGCTGTGTATTCGCTGATTCATACACCTGATTTATTTATAACACGTTGTGTATTCGTCTTAAACTCGTTATCTTAAACTCTCATATCCTGACAAAATTCATGGACGTACAATTACGCACTGCTCCAATTTGTGTCACTCAAGGCGTGAGCTGTGCGTCGTGTATGTGTGACTGGGGTATTAGAGTGTGGAAACATCCAGCCTACAATACTCCTGTGGAAGAATGGCAATGTTACTCTGAACCTTGTTTTAGGGTCCAGACGATCTTTTATTGCATATTATGATAATCGACTATATCAAGAATGAGAATCCAGTGGGTGACAGTATTGCACCCTTGTGAAACAAAAGTTATTGAAGAAATTAAAGATGACCGCTTATTGATATATAAAAGTTGAGGAAAATAACCAATGTTATGCATTGTGACATATAGGCTAAAATGATGTAAATTGAACAACATAACGATTCTAATATAATTCTTTTCATGGGAATTAAAAGGTAGCATCTGCCACTTCGCAGATTGGTAGATACAACCTTTTGACTCTGGTTGTGGACTTTCTAATCCCCAGGGGAATCATATATGTTGCCGTAGAGTCCAGGGGCCCTGCCATAAAATCACATATATACATTATACATTTAATCAAATATAGATTTTGACAGTTGATTTGAATATAGAATACTAATACAGCATCGATAATGTACTACCGTTCAATTTGTTACCCAACTCGGAGCTCGGTCATTTTCCAAGATGGCCGCCATTACTTAGCCAAGGTCAAACATAAAATCAATATGATATTAGACAGAATAGCAGCACCTTCACAACTTTGGTGTCTGCAGTATGATTTTGACTTATGCCGGTCTTATTGGTGAGGGCATAATTTTTTGTTGACGTTGCATTCTGGGTATAATCCAAGATGGGGGTCTTTTATCCAAGATCAAGCAATACATTTATATCATTTTTTTCAACATACACTGCCCGCGATAAATATGGATCCACCACACGCATTATGCACACTGCAGTTGCAAATAACCTGTGATCAATTTTAATTTACTCTTTGAATTATGAATCAATTTGCCAGATATTAGGCAACAGTATGTAACAGATATCAGTTAAAATAGTGTGCAATTTTTTTCTGAAAAAAAAATAGGTCATCAAAAATGGTGGTAAAAACAAGATATTTCAATCATTTTTTGAAAAACTCTCTGGGCATGGCATTGTGGTTGAAATGTAGAAATAATATGTGAAACTATCATCCTGAGTAAAATTGCAACAAAACGTTTATGACATTTTATTATCATAAACTGTAAAAATATTCACTGTTTCTTTAAAATATTGTTTTCAAACCACTGCTGCGCTATCAAAAAAATCCTAATCGTTCATAAGTGTGTCTGTGCTTCAGATAATTCACTCATCAAGGCATCGATACGACAGGTCGTTCCGTCTTATAGTCGTTCCAGTCTTTAAAAATTTCACGTTTTTATGTATCATGTAACAATTTTTGGTACCGCACCCCTACTACAGCCGAGATATGTATTTGACAGTAGCTGGCATCAGCTAAGGCTACAGCTCGTGTCATTGTCTCACTGAATAAGTTATGTCCACTCCCCATGGCCTCTGAAGAGTTTGTGTCTGAGTTGGTGGTGTTGTACACACACTAAACGTTGCGCAAAGTGAACAAAACCCAATGAACACATGGTACAATGTGCCCTGATATGATGTATACCGGTATAGTTATTATTAGAGCAGCGTTGATCATCGGGAAGTATTTTCAATTCTCGCAACACATGTGTCTAATCACTATGGTCTAAAAATGCATGGATTAACGTCCTGAATTTTTTTTCACAGAATGTCAAAATTATACTTTCTGAAAGCTTAATAGATGAGCAATACAGAACACTTTGTAAAACTTTTATAATCAGTGACCATTGATGAAAACACTGTCCAAGCACAATATAAGTTTTGTCAGAGTCGAGATACATCGATGCCTGTGGTGTCAATCACTGTGTTTTTAGGTGTTTTCATAAACTTTTAAAAACGTTTTCTAGCTAACGAAATCCAGATTTCATTGCTATCGGTCCGGATATGTAGCTGGAACAATCAATACAACAATCATCAAAATGTCATGGGGGCATTGCTGGGAGCACGAAAATCTCTCCTTCACAGTCGAGTGACAGCTGATCTTCCATCTGTAATAATTTTAAATGAATAATGAATGAACAGTCAATGAATCATTGTGAATCAGCAAGAGTTCACGCGAGCTCAATTACTGTCATTAAAAGTAATGAACTGAACAAAAATGAGCTGAACTGTCGAACTTTTTTAAAGAAAGAGGTAATCCTTACGACATTGCGAAGCCATATGCCTATGTCAAGCTCCACATCCTTATTAACAGCTCATAGACAAATGCTTCTAAATCTGAAAGAGAACTATGTTCAGGGTGATATCCCCTGTAAACAAGTGTTCACTGATTGCTCGTTTGGAAGAAAAATTAACTAATAATGGCATGCATTTTACTGACGGATATTTACAAGTTGTTTTTGTTCCCATTTCAAAAGTTGGGTCATTTAAGACGTTGTTGTCTTTTAAACATTCGAAAAAGTGAGTGTCTTTTCTACAGGCTCTTCAATTTGTTCGAGGATCAGCCTGCATGTTGTATTCGTCATCAGCTTGAATTATCCATGGGAAAAAGTATGACATGCTGGAGGATTTGAATGTGTCGACTTAAATGAAATATCCGCTGAAAATCAAATATCAAAGCTACTTGGCACATTTTGAACGGCGCGAACTAAGAAAAACAATATGCAGCAGCTTCTCTGCAATATGGCTACAACACCAGAGCTCGCCAATGATGTTCATTGTGCGCGGAAGTAAATCCCGAAAGTAGCTGCCGTCCTGTTGTAATCTAGGATGATACATATTGTTGTTCGTCTGCTATGATTTAACACTCAATGTCAAGAGTTGAGTGGAGTTGAGTTGAGTGGAGATGTGGATATTCTTCACCGTCGCAAATGGCTTTCGGTAATTGTTCTCAGCTAATCTAATGCAAATGCTTAGGCAGAGAATGCTTGGCAAATAGTTCAGCAAGCATTCGCAGATGCTCTCTGTGAATGCCGAGGAAATGCTGAGCGAATAATCGCTGAGCATTCGCCATGCTTTTACATTTCACATGCAAATGAGTTTTCGGCAAGCACTTCAACGATTGTGGGCTATGACGAAGGCCCAGCGGATATCCGGTGACTACGGTACTATTAGTTGCATAATACTGTATAGACCTACTATTAGGCCTACATACAAACACACACTTTGTATATAATTTTATATAATAAATTTATATCCTAATTCAAGATCTGGAAATTTGAATAAGTACACAAATTGCCAAAATTCAGAACTGATTTGTCTGTATTAAAAATCTTAAAGGGATGGCCCAGACTAAAATCATAAAAAATCGGTGATTTTATTTTGGCTTCTTGATATGACCATTATGATGTAAACATGTCCATAGACTAGAACTGCAAAAGTTTTTAATTTTTGTGCTGCGCATTCACCAGTTAGGCTAGATATAGAGACGAAATTCCTGATTTCTAATTATTGACAACCATGTCAAAATTAGAACTACGGAAATTTCGTCTCTATATCTAATCTAACTGGTGGTCATATGGTCATATTAGAAGGCCAAAATAAAATCACCGATTTTTTTATGATTTTAGCCTGGGCCAGTCTCTTTAATCAAGCACATACATACCGCATTTTTTTAAGTTTTTTTGAAAAGTCTGATATGATCTCTATGTTTAGTCAAACTTATTTGTCGTGGTCAGACGTCAAGCTGGCATTATCTTACTTTATAATATTATGTTGTTTTAATTAGGCTGAAAATGTGAAAGTGCTACATTCAAGATGGCTCCCCGAGAAGGAATATTTCAAGGCGGCTGCTTCTAAGAGGGCATCATTTTGCAGGATTTCATTTCTCAGCCAATAAGACTAGGCCTTTTAGGCGAATACTAAGTGGTTACTCTCGGCAAATACTATTCTTACGGAAATGATATCAATTCATTGTTTAACTTTGGATAAATGGCGGCCATCTTGGATTTTTTACCAACAATACAATATTTAAAGTATATTCTGACCACGTTTAAAATGGTTTATAGAAACGCAACAATGTTTGACACACCTACAACCCTATGATAGCACCGCAACTATCGTATCTCGATATGTCTTGCCCTGTCGTGGCCCTCTGGTGATCATGTTGTTGGCCTATCATCTGAGCAGCCTGTAAATGATTTCTTTATTAATGCTACTAGATCGATCGGATCTATACGAAATCCCTATGCTAGATACAAAAGTCATGAATCTCGCTCTATTCATTCAAAATACATCAAATTAACGTTTGATCTTGAACAAATGGTTTGACCATCAATTCAATGTACATGTATAAGGTATTGATGTCTACAATCATATTTGACTCGATAGCTACACTTAGCGGTAATTTGGCTTGGAAACATATTTTATGTGTTTCCCTTGTGGCAAGTGGTCCAAATATACTGTTGATAGCGGCCATTTTGAATTTTGTGAATAAAAAAAATCCCCAAGGGACAAGGGTACCCCAACGTCACCCGCCGGATTCTTGGACATCTTCCAAGTATGATAACTATCACTAAAATATAGCTCTATGTTCTGCCGCAGGACTATAAGCGTTAGGGCTTCTTTCTGGCTGTTAACCTATTAACCGCCGGTGCCGTCCATATTTGTTTTTTACATTTTTTATTAGTACATTACATATCAGTTTTTAAACCTGTTAAAAATAAAAAGTGACATAAATCAGCAAGATTTGAAATTTGCTGACCGCCATTTTGTCAAATCTGAATAATTTTCACTCACTTGAAGTTGTGGATCGCGTCAGCGAGACACAACTTCGAGTGGGTGAAAATTCCAATTGTATAATTTGGCGGCTAAAGGGTTAAACACATTATTTATCTACATGCGTACCACTGCAGTGATCAAGTGAAGTGAATCAAACTGTGATTAGCGTCAGATGTCCGAGTTTCATGCCTGAGCAGAGATGATGCCTGTGGAGCAAGGGTGACGTGTCGTATTCGTGACACCAAATAAGATTATTGACTTAATGCAGAACAGGCGAGGTTACATGGGTTATACGTCGCTACACTGTTATAATCTTGACACAAATTGCACTGAGGCACCTTCTGCGACATCACAGTACTTATTATGAAATATATAAGATGTGTGTTTCTCTTCTCGTCTCGAAAGCAAGAATAATAAGGTTAATTGGGGGAAAAATATAGCAAGAAATATACGTAAAATACCCTTAAACACATGCTAGACCTAGTTAGAGTGCAGTGGGAATTGTTTTTCTGCCAAAGAGTCTAGGTGTATTTTTACTAATCTTTTAGGCTTCGAGGGTTTTTACACAGCTAATTTGAAAGGCAGGCGAATGTCATCAGTTTCACAAGGAACCCAAGGTAATAATTAAGATAAGGTTTCTTCCTTCCCCTACTCACTGCTTTAAAACTAGTTTAGATTTTATATTGGCTTGAATGTATTTAATAGTTCAGTCTAGATACAATTAATTTGGTGGTTATTTTGGGGGGGACTACATTGATTCTGAGAGTAAAATTTAGACATGTTAATATTATTTTTTATATTCGAAAGGTATTGGTGTAAAACTAAATAGGGAAATCATTTTCAGGTAATTTTTATTCACACTAATGTGTTAGGGTCATCCTTAAAGTGAACGTATTTTATTGATGTAATGCAATACATTTGTGTGGGGAAGCCCACTGCGCACTTTTCGTAAGTGTCTGCTCGTGCTACTTGAAAAAATACAGCATTATTACTAAAAGTTTATTTACAAAACTATAGATCTGGTAATATTCGCAATGTTCTGTGGCTAATTGATATTGGCCTACACCTGTCTGACGGCGGTGGCAAGACGGCTGTGCAGCCCAGTGTACTAATATTAATATTAGTCCCACCACGAAACAGCCTTTGTCCAAAATCTTGTAGTACGTAAGGCGAGATAATCAGGGTAAGCCAAGAATCTTTATACAAGCAACACAACATAGAGCCTCATTACGTAACCAGTATTTATAATGTAGACCATACAGGATACATTGTATTCGCGTAATTGATGTCATTGACTGACGTAGGGATTATTGATAGGGTTATTAATCAGACAATAGCTAGGCCTAGAGGGCTGAGGTAGGAGGAAATAGATGCGCGTGAATCAGCCGCAATTATCCAAAACGTCTACAGATGCTGTCACTTTTCACTGTTTTTAACCCCTAAAGTTCTGATTTTTGTTGTATAAATCATCTAGACCAAAGGGTTTTCTTCAATTTGAAATCATTATAAATGTCTCAGTTAGCTCTTTCCGCTTCATTTGAATACCTGTGTTATGGGGTCTACGGCCATTATAAATATTGTAATTCTTTCAGTGCGGGGATAGACTTTAGACGTCAGAATATGACGTGGATAGACGTCAGATTCTGACGACTAATGTAGATCCCCGCGCTGAAATGATTAATAGGATTATCAATCAGACAGCCGCAGCTATCAAAAAAACGTCTACTTCTGAATGCAGATACTGCGACGCTTCGCTGTATTTAAGATCGATATCTAGCTCAAATCACAACAGATAGGCCTGCGATTTCATGTTGGTTAATCCTGGAATCACCTGCTTTACTTTTCCCAATGTTTGACTTTTCAAAAGCTCGTTCCCTCGATGGTGTAGTGTTATATCAGTCACTCGAATAATTGTGTAACCTCCAGTGGACCAACAATTTGTATCATCCTTTTATGTAATAACTGAACTTTTACTTGTGTTCATACTTTAAAAAGGTATTCGCCAATTTCAGACGTCCACACAAAATGTAGCCCACTGGGCACACGACGTTGTTGCGACGTTGAATCAATGACGCAACGTCGTATGACTTCAGCTTGATAGCTGCTTTAGTATGTCTTTCTTAGATTTTCTTCTGACTCACGTATTAGATATCCTCAGGGCCAGCATTAGAGCAAGATTGGGTCGACGTCTCCTAGAAGGTACAATATATTATCGTAGTCTTCAGATTGGTAGAAGGGTACTGCTTTATCAGCCTCGTCCTGTTTAATTTCTTGCAGCTATTTTTCACTGAAGCTGGATTTGCCACCCCAATTTCCAGCTTCAAATGACGAAAACTACCTACCTTAAAGCGCTACTTTAAAGCACTACTATAAAATTTAAATTATCACCCACTTGAAGTTGTGGCTCGCTACCGCGACCCACAACTTCAGATGGGTGAAAATTGCTCACATTTGAGACCGGACAACAGTTACTTCATACCCAATAACAGCGATTTAACTCTTTCAAGCCTGAATTTACCATTGTCATCTTCATCCACTACAAGCCGCGAATTGCTGTCGCAATTCTCGACTTGTAGTGAATGAAGATGATTTAAAGTGGTTCAAAAATTAAAGAAAATTGCATATATTGGTAAGCCAGTTCCATTTAAATTTTCATTCTAAATCCCTTAGTTGTAGGAAAATTAAGTCTGTTTTCGGGGAAGTAATATGATACTTTAATGCATTGTGAGGGCTTTACCCTTTAACCTCCAGATTAGTCAATCTGAATCTTCACTCACTTGAAGTTGTGTCTCGCTGACGCGATCCACAACTTCAAGTGATTGAAAATTATTCAGATTTGACAAAGATGAAGGTCAACTGTTTTCAAATAATGCTGATTGATGTCACATTTTATGTTTAAAATATGGTATTAATGTGCTAATAAAACATGAAAACCCGAATATATGCGGCACCGGCGGTTAAAGGGTTAAAGGGTTAACTTGCTAATAAACACATTTGACCCTTTCTGAGCATTTTATTTCAGCTGCATTTCATCTGATGTGACACTTGCTATAATATAAATAAAATAACTATATATATAACAGCAGGACAGAGGTCAAGAATTGGATCTTTATCATGATCCCAGATATGCCCGAAGTCTGATTCGCCGAATTAGGCACAAACCATGCGAAATTTATTTTGTATATATTATGGAGTAGGCTAACGACAGGTGGCGCGCGACTCGCTGTTTGTCGTCTTTTCATTGTCTATAATTTACTCGACGACAGGGAAGATACAGCGGCATCACCCTCCCCCTTCTTCCATCCTCCCTCTCTCTCTATCCATCTTTCTCTCCACCCTCCCGTCCTTATGAGAGGCTCTCACGTGGGAATGAGCTTCAGTTGATCATTGCAATATTGTCAACACCTCCTGTTTATAAAAACAGAGACGACTGCAGACGTGTAGAAGATATCTCAATCCAATACGTGTGAGTGTTAAGCCTACTATTTTTCTAGACAAAATAATTTTCAACTGTATGTTCTAAATATATTAGAAGACTTTTTAAACGCTCATTACATCACCTATATAATTATAGGCCTAATGTAGTGACGTTGGCCTAGTTACGTTGAAAGATGAAAATGTAATCGTTTTTTTCAAATCACACATTTTGAGATGAATATAATTTATCATATTAAAAGTATGCAAATTAGAAATATCCTAATATTTGAATAGAAATACAAAACTATGCATTGAGTCTGAGTCTGAGTCTAAACCTCTTACCTGCAAACACGAGGCGTTGACTCAATTTTTGTTTTAATGTTGAGCACTGCAGATGGCTGACTAAAAATGCTTCGTGCTTGTTGATAAGGTTAACATCTCGTTTGCGACTGTGTGATGCACGGCGCAACAGATTTCCTTTTTTCGCTACATTGCCCCAATGTAGGCCCTATGGGAAGCTACGTATAGTAGTTTTTGTCTTTTAATAGGTCACATACTTGAGCTCTAAAAATAACAACGTCACGTCTATATTATGACGTAGGTAGTTCATGATTCCCGATGGCTCATCAAGCCCGGGTTTACCCTACTACATGTATATTCTACTAATCAAAAAAGTGAATCGTGATTTATCTACTGTCTACGTACTACAGCAGATTCATTTATTTCTTAAAATACTATTTTTATGCTTGTTTTCGGTTGTTTTTTTCAGATTCTGTCTGGTATATCTCATAATTTCTTGATAATAAGATGATATGTGATAATGTGATAGAACTTTTAATTACCAAGACAAAGTAGGGGTATCATCTTGATATTCGGGAGGGAATGTAAAATTAGCTGAGAGTGTTGGTCATGCTACGTACGCCTATCTATATTGGGTAAACGCCAGTAGGGCCTAAACTCATAACGTCAGCTAATAGTTTTGCTGTGAGCCTCATTAAAGAGTTATTTGAGCTGTGCTGAAAGCCGCTACTCAACTAAAAATATTTTTAAATTTGCTATTATTATCAAGCAAATTATAAGCGAAGGAGATGACATGCGAATTTGTATTCACATTCTACGCATACAATAATGGAGGAGGGTTTTTCACATTATGCGAAAATAGGGTTATATTAAGACCGAATTTGAGAGCAGTTACACAACTTTCTAGCAAGAGAAATGTAAAGTAAAAGAGGTCGTTTCACCATTTTGGATTAGCATAAAATAATCTTGTATCTGTATGTTAGTGAATGGATTTATATTTCCGATTTTTTTCTACTAGAAATTAAAGAGTAATTTGAGCTGTGTTGGAAGCCGTTACTCAAATAAAAATATTTTCAAATTTGCTATTATTATCAAGCAAATTATTAGCAAAGGAGATGACATGCGAATTTGTATTCACATTCTACGCATACAATAATGAAGGAGGGTTTTTTCACATTATGTGAAAATAGGGTTATATTAAGACCGAATGTTAGAGCAGTTACACAACTTTCTAACAAGAGAAATGTAAAATAAAAGAGGTGGTTTCACCATTTTGCATTAGCATAAAATAATCTTGTATCTGTATGTTAGTGGATGGATGTATATTTCCGATTTTTTCTACAAGAAATGCTACAGTTCACTAAATTAATAGCATAGCCTACGTCTCATCCACGACACGTAGGCCTACAATTCAAGTCATTAACAGTTTAGCCGCGGTCACGATTATATATTATTAATTTTGTTACTTTTTTTAGCAAATTGAATACTAGCTTTCAAACATGTCAAAGAAAAAACGTGACACCAATCAGATTTCAATATCGTTGACCTCCATTTTGTGAAATCTGAATATTTTTCACTCACCTGATATTGTGAATCGCGTCTGTAAAACACAACTTGAGTGAAAACACAAATGAGTTAAAATTTCAATTGAATAACGTGGCGGTTCACGTATTAATGATGTAATTTGACGCCTTGGTAGCGGCTGCAAGATCTATACTTATTGTAAAAAGCTTCTCGAACATCGACGAGCATACGCTTATGATTCACTTGAGTATAGTAAATGCGCAATATTAATGTTAGTAACTGTAACTGTAAAACATAATTTCTTGACATGAAAACACACATGTAAGTTTTGTATCTCTTCATGCACGTCGCTGTAACAATATCATAAAAAGACTATAGTAGGCCTACCTGATATTATTAACGACTAAACCATATGAGGCTTCACAGTCATATTATTATTATTTATTCATGTTTCAGGAAGGCGATATCAATTTTTGCCGCCCAAGTGAGTTGAACCGAATTCTACTGCTTGTCACCAGCAACTAGCAGCAGGCATATATCTAGAAACCATAATTAACGACCAAAGTATCCAGCGTTTCACAAACGGTAAGAATGTTTACAATCTGTGAACTGAAATATATTATAAAGCACGTTATTACTGACTTTCCAGCTTGTGCGAAATTTAGGAAGAGTTTAAGTGCAATACAGCGTCAGATGTTGATCCAATGTTAGTTTAATGTTGGGCCAGCGTCGCAGACATCACAAAACACCTATGCATTGGGTTAACGAGATTATGTTAAGAATAGCTGCAAAATAAATATATCACAGGTAGAAAATAAGCTACATTGATGTTTGGCTCTGACGTCTAACGTTCGGTTGTTATTTTAATTAAACACATTATTTCGAATCATCTTCCAAGTGCACTTGTGACGCTCAAACATGCAGATCCTGTGATTTATTGATTTTTAGCATTACTGATCAGATTAGATTATAATTACAGCCTGCGGATATATTCATTCAGATGAGCAAGGCAGATCTATAAATAGTGATTTTTCCCGCAGTCCTTTATGGCTGTCCCGCGTTTTATATTACC
Source organism: Flabesymbios commensalis (assembly GCA_964017125.1). Classification (NCBI taxonomy): domain Eukaryota; kingdom Metazoa; phylum Annelida; class Polychaeta; order Terebellida; family Flabelligeridae; genus Flabesymbios; species Flabesymbios commensalis. The sequence continues at coordinate 34,560,504 of OZ024913.1, forward strand.
ATTATTTATTCAACTTTCCGTGAAGAGACAGTATTGTCATCAAATGGCTGACCCCTGAGTAGGCCTGCTAAGTATTCTTAGGTTATTGTAAGATTGTGTACTTAAATGACCTTAACCCTAAATGACCTTAACCCTTCAACCGCCAAATATTCAATCTGAATTTTCACCCACTTGAAGTTGTGTCTCGCTGACGCGATCCACAACTTCAAGTGAGTGAAAATTATTCAGATTTGACAAAATGGAGGTCAACTGTTTTCAAATCTTGCTGATTAATGTCACATTTTATCTTTTCAATGTTTAAGAGGTGGTACTTAATGTGCTGATAAAAAATGAAAACCCGAATATATTAGGCACCGGCGGTTAGAGGATTTTAAGCTAACATCGACCCAGCAATACAAAAACATGATCATGCAACGCTCAGCCTGAATATATGGTGGCTCCCAACGTGGCTGAAACATAATTTGATACTGAAGGTTTCGGCCACAGAATTCGCCCACACAAAATCCTGGTACTTTTCTTTCTACGGTCATATAGGCCTACCTATGACGTGGCCTCGACTATTCAGGCCGCCAATAGGTTGATTAGAATCGGTAACATTTCAGCTACATTATCGCTCGCATGCTCAGCTTTTTTGTGGCACAGTCAGCAATTAAATTAATTAAATAGTTTGACAGTCACCGCTGTGTTATCAAACCCTGATTGTACTTGGTAAAGCGAATAGAGCAATCCATGGACGACACCACACAATAGAGATGTTTTAATACTGGTATTGGCAGATGATACTGCGCAACAAAATAGCTTTCGCAATATCTTTCTCTTGCACCCATCCGATCATATACTGATATACATGTACTAAGTTTTTCTATCGCTATAGGCTATACCAAACATTTCAGGCAACGGCTGAGCGTTGTATAATGATGGCTTCTTGGCTCTCAGTCCCGATCGGCTGATTGGCTAAAATTATTGTAAATTAACAGGCTCATAATACTTTTTTTATTTTTAGTAGCTCATAAACTTTCAGTTTTTGAACAATCAACAGGATTTCGAATTGTTGACCTCCGTTTTGTGAAATCTGCATAATTTTCACCCACTTCGCGTAAAATGAGTGAAAATCCCAATTAAATAATTTGGCACTTAAAGGGTTATGTTATCTAGTATAGTTACAAGTTTTTCAACGGCAATTAGCAGCAGGCATAGGCACCAGAACGACCAAAGTATCCAGCGTTTCACTAGCGATAGGAATGTTTACAATCTGTGAATTTAAATATATTATAGGCTTAGCAAACGTTAGTACTGACTTTCCGGCTTGCACGAAGTTTACGAAAAATTTAAGTGCATTGCAGTGTTAGATGTTGAGCCAATGTTAGTTTAATGTTGGGCCAGCGTCGCAGACGACACAATACACCTGTGCATTGTGTTCACGAGGTTATGTTAAAGGCCATGTGAAGTGATTTCAGTTATAACTTAGCAGATTATGCTAGTCCACTAATTATCAGTTATTTAAAAAAATAAAAACTGAAAATGTGCACATTTATTGGGCTGGGCGTATCTCCCACCTCATGACTTCACACACAAAAACCGCCCATTATTGAATCTGAATTAACATTTAAACTGCCTCGGGTATATGTTTAATGTTTCTTGTATTTGTACATGAGCTAAACTAGATTTCTATTCACTTCAATATACCCGCATCGACAGGGTGAACAAGGGGCGAGTGAATGCTAGACGCTTGCCAGGAGCGGCCGCGGTGATGACCATCAATTATAGTGCTGCCCCTGCATCCATGCAACGTTGGACCGGCGTTCCGTGTTGACTTTGGTCAGTTAAAATCATTCAATACATCATCAGCTACATGTATATGTACATGTATTATAACCAGCAAAGCATGTCTCCACCTTTTGACGTCACGAATTAGCTCCGCCCCCTACTTTAGCCCTTGGGAAAATCGTTCCCAGTGGTTTTAAAATGAGAGCTGAGGCCCTCTAATATTTAAAAAGTCATCTAAAATAGCATGAAATATAAAACATTTTGCAGAGTTACTCTGCAAAATGTCATATTTCATACTTTTTTACATTACTTTTTAAATATTACAGTGCTCAGCTCCCACCAACGCGCCCGCTCCTGGCCAGCGTCTAGCATTCACTCGCCCCTTGTTCACCTTGTCAATGCGGGCATATTGGAATGAATAGAAATCTAGTTCAGCTCATGTACGAATCACAACGCACTGTCCAAAATTCTTCATTTTTTTGTGCGCTGGACATGCGTGATGGTATGTGTGAATGGGTCTATAATAAGGATCATTTCCATTTGTGGCGCTGTGGTCAGTAACCTACATAGACTGTAGGTCTGGGGACTACATGGGGCCTTTAAGGCTTGCTGCAAAATAAATATATCTGCAGGTAGAAAATAAGCTACATTGATGTTTTGGCATTGATGTCTAACGTTCGGTTCTTATTTTATCTCAACACGTTTATTGCAATTATCTTCCAAGTGCACTTGTGACGTTCAAACATGCAGATACTGTGATTTATTGATCTCATACGGTTTTTAGCATTACTGATCAGACTAGATTATAATTACAGCCTGCGAATATATTCATTCAGATGAGCAAGGTAAATCTATAAATAGTGATTGTCCCCACAGTCCGTTATGTCTGTTCCTCGTTTTATATTACCATTATTTATTCAAGTTTCCATGAAGAGACAGTATTGTTATAAAATGGCTGACCCCTGAGTAGGCCTGCTAAGTATTCTTAGGTTATTGTAAGATTGCGTACTAAAGTGACCTTAAGCTAACATCGAGCTAGCCAGCAATACAAAAACATGATCATGTAACGCTCAGTCGTTGCCTGGAATGTTTGATATAGTGATAGAAAAACTGAATATAGGGTCAGGCCCCCAACGTGGCTGAAACATAATTTGATACTGACTTTTTTGTACGGTCATACATAAGACGTTTTCTTGATTAATCAGGTCGCCAATAGGTTGATTAGAATCAGTAACATATCAGCTACATTATCGCATGCTCGGATCATTTGTAGCACTGTCATTAAATAGTTAAATTGGCAATTAAAGGACCTTAGGGTGGAGATCGCTCTCAGTCACCGCTATGTTGACAAACGCTGATTGTACAGGGTAAAACGAATACAGCGATCCATGGCCTACACCACACAATGTGGGGAAGTTGAGCGATTTTTAAACAAAACCTAAAACAAATTCCTCACCAAAAGAATATTTCACCATTGCATAGTATAGGGTCTCAGCTAACTTTTGACAATTTGTTCACGATCAACTGTCATAGGAGACAGGAGAAAAACAAAATGGTCACCAAAAACAGCAAATCACGATAGTGGTCAGTAAATGTTTACGCTTGAATCTTTGGTGCAACATGCAAATCTTATATCATCGACATTAGGGCCTACTATTGTTAACCCTTTGAGTGCGGGCGACGCTTTTAAGCGCATTCATACTGTTTTTCCACAACTAAAATTTGACAGGAATTGAACAAATATGCATGTATAAATCTTGAGTAAAGCCCCCATTGTGAAATTTAGCAGGTTTAATTTTTAAGTGAGGAGGTATTTTCCTTTCATTTGAAGTTGGCAATTGCGTGAGCAATGCCAGCTTCAAATGAAAGGAAAATGGTAAGTAGTAATGAAGTACTTAAAGAGTTAAATGTGAACATGTCTGCTTTTTGTAATTAAGAACAACATTTTATTTTGTCTCTATTAGATGTATGTGTAATAAATATAGTGTATGCGTAGTGCATGTAAAAACGTAGATTGGAATAAGGAGTTTTGTTGAGTGGTAAAATGCTCCAGATAGAGTCGAATTTACTAATAACATAGATGTTGATCTGGTCTGGGAATGTCGGCTCTAGTGCTACGTTGATGGAAGAAGATCAAAATTTATGTACCCCAAAAATTTACCAATTAGGTTTGACTCTGAAGTGATACGTCTAAAAACGCAAGCATGGACAAAAGCTAAGAAGTTTATTAAAGGTCATCATTGGAATACTTTTAGAAAAGTAAGAAATTAGTTACATAAATTATTGCGAAAACAAAAAAATGTACATAAAACTAATTGTCATGAAGGTCTAAGCGCCACCAATCCAATGATATTGCGTGTATGTTCAATACTTATTTTGAATTAGCTTCTAATAACAACACTGGTGAGTCATTAGCTCAGATAGCTTTTAAAGTGGCTGTGATGACTTTCTCAGTGGCTAAGATCAGTTGTTGTGGCTGAGATCACTTTTAAAGTGCCTGTGATCACGTCTTCTGTGGTTAGGATCACTTTTGTAAAGACAGATATCACTTGTTTAGTGGCTGACATCAGTGTGTTAGTGGCCAAGATCACCTTTGTAGTGGTTGAGATAACTTTTTTTCATTGGCCAATATCACTTTTTTAATGAAGGAGACAATCTTTAAATCGGCTGTGATCACTTCTTCAGTGATAAATATATTTTTTGTGGTGGTCGAGATCATTTTTTGTTGCCTGACATCAGTTTCTTAGTGACCAGGATCAACCATTGTGGTGGCTGAGATACTTTTTAAAGAGGCTGTGATTACTTCTTAAGTGGCCAAGATCAATTATGTAGTGGGTGAAATAACTTTTACATTGGCTGTAATTATTTCGTTCCCACGAAATACCATAGAAAAAATATATCTTTATTTCGTTTCCACGAAATAAAAACGAAGGAAATAATAATTATTTCGTTCCCACAAAATAATAATGAAGAAACAAATTATTTTTTTTTTTCTCGTTTTTATTTCGTGTGAACGAAATAATAATTATTCTCTTCGTTTTTATTTCGTAGGAGCGAAATAAATATTATTTTCTTCGCTTTTATTTGGTGGGCACGAAATAAAAATATATTTTCTTCATTATTATTCTGTGGGAACGAAATAAAGATATCTTTTTTTCTATGCTATTTCGTGGGAACGAAATAATTATCATTTTCTTCGTTTTTATTTCGTGGGAACGAAATAATAATTATTTTCTTCATTATTATTTCGTGGGAACGAAATAAAAATATTTTTTTCACTAAATTCAAAAAATATTTTTACCAAGCCGTTAACAGCCACCGTACCTACGGTGGCTGTTACCCGCCATGGTAAAAAAATTATTTTATTTCGTTCCCACGAAATAATAATGAAGAAAATAATAATTATTTCGTTCCCACAAAATAAAAACGGAGAAAATAATATTTTTTTCGTTCCCAAATGGCTGTGATCACTTTTTTCAGTGACCAATATTGTTTTGGTAGTGGTTGAGATAACTTTTCAAGTGGCTGTGTCTTCTTTGGTGGCCAAGATCATTTTTGAAGTGGCTTCAGTGGCTGAAATCACTTTCTTACTGACCAAAATCACCTTTACAGTGTCTGAGATAATTATTAAGGAGAATGTGATCACTTCCTAAATGATCAGAAAATTATCTGGAAAAACACAAAATGGAAAGTGAAATTAAATTTAATTTGGGAGATAGACTACAGACAAGCGCAAAAAATGTTTCATTAATGAAACATTTGGCGGCCATTTTGTTTTTTTATGTGGTTTATTTTTTGTAAAACTACTTCCTTCCCTCAATCAGCACATTTGTAAACAAATTGATTACTAATTATCACTCCCTATGTTATTTCTGTGCGATAATCGGCCATTTTTTGATTTCACCCTCCTAAAAATCCTCTTATGCATATCCAGAGTAAACCATTTTTGTGTGGCTAGTCCGGACCTTATACAAGACCGTGGTACAAAAATAATTTGCAAGGAATTTGTTTTAGGTATTTTTTCTAACTTTCCCTGATTAAATGGAGCTGTTTTAATCATGGTAATGGCATATGATACTGCGCACAAGAAAAAATGATTTCGCAATATCTTTCTCTCAATTGCACACATCCGATCATATATTCAGTTTTTATACCGCTATTTACCAAGCATTTCAGGCAACGGTTGAGCGTTGCATAATGATGGCTTCTCGGCTCTCAGTCTCGATCGGCTAAAATTACTGAAAATTAACAGGCTCATAATCATATCATAAAAATTATCATTCTATATTATTAAGCCATTTATGCCATCATTTTATATGATCAGAGTTCATTACAGTGGTAGCGCAAAAAGGAAAATTTACTGTTGGATAATCTCGTAATAATATTATATTCTGGCAATCACATAGGCCTATGAAAATAATTAGTCGTACAGTTAGCAAAATTTGGTCACAGTAGCTGATAGTGACCCTCCGAGTTAGCCCTTTAACCACCGGAACCGAATATATTCGTTTTTTAATAATTTTTAGGAGCACATAAAATTTTAGTTTTTGAACGTGTTGAGACAAAAAAGTGACCTCAATCAACAAGATTTCAAATGGTTGACCTCCGTTTTGTGAAATCTTCATAATTTTCACTAACTTCAAGTTGTGGATCGCGTCAGCGAGACTGCGAGACACAACTTGAAATGTGTGAAAATTCCAATTAAATTATTTCGCAGTCAAAGGGTTAACGCTCTTCTCGCTAAGTTATCTAGTTATTAGAATTACTTGCAAATAAATGTGTCACGCTCGCGCGACCGGATACAACTTTAGGGTGATTTTGTTTAATTTGAGACCAAACAAGCTGTTCTCCATAACAGTGATTCAATATGCTGATACAATGAATTTAAACGATTAATGTCGTGCTCACCGCTTGGACAGTTAAAGGGTTCAGGTGCATATAGGCCAAGTCACACATACAATCACGCACATTACATCCATCGCACTAAAACTGAATGTACATGATGATACCTTGGAAAATTACTCAGTTTGCCGAGTGTCAGAGCACGCGTCCTCTACAGAGGATCATGTGTTTAACCCTCACAACGCTGAAATACTTTTGTAAAATCAATGGGGATTAAAGGGTTTTTTTCAATTTGAAACCACCATAAATGTTTTAGTCAGCTCTTTCCGATTCATTTGAATACCTATGTTATGGGTCTACGATCATTAGAAATATTTTTACACTTACAGTGCGGGGATTGACTTTAGTCGGCAGAATCAGACGTCTACAGACGTCAGATTCTGACGACTAAAGTCGATCACCGGACTGTAAGGGTTAATATGCGTGTAATATAATTATTATGTTTCTAATGGAGATATCATTCACAAAGTATAATGTCAAGGTATTATTTGTAATTATTTGCAGGACAAAAACTTGAAGGGAATCTTTGCTTCGCGGCCGTATTGGGAGACATACATAGAACACATAATTTGCTTCGGGTCACCTTGAAAAAACACTATTTTATAGACCACCATGGAAGAGAACACATCAGCAGTTACAGAATTTCCGACTGATATGACGTCAGCGTTTGCTGAGGAGGTTACTCTGCATTTCAAGATCAGAGCCTTTCAGAAGTTTCTTCCCATCGCTTCGATGATGTTGAAAACTGCAGCTTTGGCAGTTATTATTATGGGAGTGGTGGGGAACACCCTGTCCTTGATAACACTGGGTAGTAAGCATTTTAAGAATACTCCCACATGCTTTCTGTTAATTACATTAGCCGTTGCTGATACGTTAACCTTGTTGACATACATGCTGCCACAGACGGCAGATATGTATGGCTTAACTGTAATGTCCGCTCATATAGTCCCTTGTAAGATGTTTTATTTTATACAGACTGTGGCTGGTCAGTCCTCGTCTTGGACACTGGTCATGATCACAGGAGAGCGAGCCGTGTCTGTTCTCTTACCTCTGCGTGTCCACATACTGTGTAGTTACAGGAGGGTGGTAATCGCCTGGGTCATACTCCTGGTGGTCCTAGCAGGGATGGCGGCCCCCATCCTGGTTGACTGGGATATAACCTGGTCCAACGTACTAATGAAGCCCCTCTGCCAGCAAGGCAGCGAAGCCGTATGGCTCTATGTCCAGTGGAATTCAACCATTTTTAAAGTTTTCACGCCTTCCGTTTTGATCCTGATAGGTAACGTTATAATCATAGGGGTTCTCATCAAAGGTGCCGCCATCCGTAAGAAGATGCAGAACACTCAGAAGGCAGATACTAGGGATCGCTCTGTCACCATCATGCTCACACTTAATGCTGTAGCCTATCTCGTCCTCACTTCTCCTCGAGCCATCTACTTCTATTTCATGGTTCCTGATGATTTTTCGGATATGATCCGCTCTTATGAAGACTGGATCATCCCTATAATGCTGGTCGTTATGGACCTTCTTAACCAGTTTAACCATGCCATCAATTTTTTCCTCTACGTTATGACTGGTGGCACATTTCGCAGGGCCTTTTTCAAGGCAATGACACCGGCATGTCTCGTAAAAGAAAAGTCGAAAGACGATATGTCTGGCTCTGGTTTCACTTCTCAAACTAGATATACCTCTGAGGGATCCATGTCTACTCAGATCAAGTAGTCACATTATGTCCAAGATTCACCTTGGCAATTATAGTGTGATGTAGTTGGTTTTTTGCTTATGATAACACGATTACCGGTAGATTCATCGTTCAGGGGAGTTTGGGTTGGCAAAACAAACCCAGCAGAGAGAAGACATTGAATCATTGTTGGGTTAACGTTGGTCCAACGTCGTGGACGGTGGACCAACGTTAAACCAACAATGTTTCAACGTCTTGTGTCTGCTGGGAAGTACCCGGTACTGCACAAAATGTTCATGATATTATATTTTTTATAGATTTTGTCATAGAGTGTGTTTCTCTCTATATTTGGAACATTAGCATATTTGCCTGTTACAAATGATTAAATTAATGATATAAGTATGAAGTAAATGTACATTTATGTTATTATAATCTGATAATATATTTAGATATTTTTGTCTTGTTTTCAGTGAACGTCACCTGCGTATTTTGACATTATTATTGTAATTTTTGTAACGTTATTATATTGATTGATAAGTGAGAATTATACGTCAGGCATATTGGTCTTGAAGTGTGTACAACACTACGTAAAACTGTGTGTAAGGCATCGGATATAAAACAGCGCTATTGTCGAATTACAAAACGAAAGCAGTAATAAGAAGTTTTATATATATTTATATTTATATATTTAGTTTTTCTGAATTGTCCGATACGAGGTTTTCAACGTTTTGTGTGTTAGTCAATAAAAAGGATTAATTAAAACGCTGAAATATTTTTTGTATAAACCATGGAGATCAAAGAGTGTTTTCAATTTGAAATCATTATAAATGTCTTAGTTAGTTCTTTCTGCTTCATTTTAATACCTATTATATTTTGTAATTCTTTCAGTGTGGGGATAGACTTTAGATGTCAGAATCTGACGTATATAGATGTCAGATTCTGACGTCTAACGTCGGTCCCAGCGCTGATAGGGTTGAAGAGTCACACTCTTGTGTTGACAACTTAATCCCACCCGGTATTGTCAACAAAGCAAATTGACAGAAAGTTAAGCAATATGATTAGATCAGACATATATATAATGCCTATGACTGCAAACATTCAGCACACATGTTTATATATTATCATATTTATTTTCTTTGCTTGTCAGCAAAAATGTATTATAATTAATTATTTGTGAATTAATATTACTTAAAATTGAACTTATTTACAAAAAATGATGTTGTTAGATTTGTAAGCAAGTCGGCGCTGATACGTGTAACTATGATACATTATCCGCACCTGTAAATAATTTGAAGCTACAATGTGTTAAAGGTATGATATTTTAAAGAATCATGTACAATATTTTAGTTGAATCATAACTATTTAATTTGTATTGATGTAATAGTTGATTAATTATGAATTTGGGCTAGTATAATAAAACTAGTCACACCAATGAGAGCTTTAATTATATCAAATGACATTACAAAACAACTGTTCAAAATCATCAATGATCGGTCAATTATTATTATTATTTAGAGCGTAGAAGAATTATTATCAAAACTACCTGTTGAAAAAATAAGCTGTGTCAAAAATACATATTATAATACAAATAATAAAGTATTATTTAAAATATTGTATCACTTTGAATTTATTTATTGAGTTTATCTAGTTCTCTTTGCGAGAATGCAATTGCAAAAAAAACAATGTAATCAGGAGTGACATACAGAAATATCATAGATGTACACGATTCCATTGACAGACAGGACGAGGGAGATCAAAGGGCAGATGTATGCACCAGTTCCCTATATATTGGAGCTAATCAACGCTCCGTCACATAGAATAAATAATTAGTAAAATGTTTTGGTTCATTTTGGTGAGTTATCAGATTATTCTGCGAGTGTAGTATAGCTCGCTTTGAATGGACGTCCAATAAGTGAATGGTTCAATGCCTGAATGAATGCCTGAAGGCCTGAATGAATGCCTGAATGAATGCCTGAATGAATGCCTGCCTGAATGCCTGAATGCCTGAGTGAGTGAGTGAGTGAGTGAGTGAGTGAGTGAGTGAGTGAGTGAGTGAGTGAGTGAGTGAGTGAGTGAGTGAGTGAGTGAGTGAGTGAGTGAGTGAGTGAGTGAGTGAGTGAGTGAGTGAGTGAGTGAGTGAGTGAGTGAGTGAGTGAGTGAGTGAGTGAGTGAGTGAGTGAGTGAGTGAGTGAGTGAGTGAGTGAGTGAGTGAGTGAGTGAGTGAGTGAGTGAGTGAGTGAGTGAGTGAGTGAGTGAGTGAGTGAGTGAGTGAGTGAGTGAGTGAGTGAGTGAGTGAGTGAGTGAGTGAGTGAGTGAGTGAGTGAGTGAGTGAGTGAGTGAGTGAGTGAGTGAGTGAGTGAGTGAGTGAGTGAGTGAGTGAGTGAGTGAGTGAGTGAGTGAGTGAGTGAGTGAGTGAGTGAGTGAGTGAGTGAGTGAGTGAGTGAGTGAGTGAGTGAGTGAGTGAGTGAGTGAGTGAGTGAGTGAGTGAGTGAGTGAGTGAGTGAGTGAGTGAGTGAGTGAGTGAGTGAGTGAGTGAGTGAGTGAGTGAGTGAGTGAGTGAGTGAGTGAGTGAGTGAGTGAGTGAGTGAGTGAGTGAGTGAGTGAGTGAGTGAGTGAGTGAGTGAGTGAGTGAGTGAGTGAGTGAGTGAGTGAAATAATGAGTGAGTGATATATATTTAGGTTTAAGTCAGGTGTTACTAACTGATAAAAATAACCATATAAAAGAAATGTCTTTGAAAGAAATATTTTATTTCCAAACCGCTTTGTGTGTGCAATGGTTGATAATAACAGCAACAAATACAACTTGTTATGCCTTTCAAAAATCATTCAGTCAAGCCATGCATGGGTCACATTATTGTTCCATTTTATGCAGCTATCGTTGATTTAGATTCAATCTCTTCTTAGTATAGCTATACATATATTAAATTAGTGGCGGATCCAGATCCCGTGCGGGGTCCAAAAAACGACCATATTTCGGACAAAATATGGCCTTGAAGGCGTCTTTTGAGGCCTTAGATTTCAGGCATGCCCCCGGACCCCTCTAGAGCATTTGATTACCAGCTGTGTTATGTATAAATTCTTGCAAAAATCGCCCCTCCCCCGGCGGTCAATTCCTAGATATGCCACTGTAAATGAGTACATGCCTAAACTTGAAGGAACAATTTAAAATCTTATTAGAAGTGCCCAATTGCTCTTTCTTATATTTCATCCACTAAAATCTGGAAGTGCCTTCGCTATCGAAAGTTGTAGCTCATGATGTATAAAAGTTATTTTCCTTTTCATCGATAAATCATAATTATCAAGTTAATATACAACATCAGTATATATATAAATACAAAATAATAATCTAAAATATTCGATTTTAATTCAGTGCAGTTGTAGTAGAATATAGTTTCATAGTATACACAACGTATCGCTTTATCACTGCGTGTGGAGATTATGTATACATTGATTGTGAATATCATCCTTTCCTTTCTGATACGCTGATGGCGAACAAAAAATGAGGAATATGCCGATGATTACAATTTGCAGTGTGTGATATTCAGCGTCAATAAAAATTCCAGCGATTTTCACCAACGTGAAGCTTCATGTTGGTGAAAATTCAAATTTAGTACTTGGAAAGTTCCGGCTCTCAGAAACATCCAACAGTGATAATATACCCGCACATGACAGCGGAGATAAACAGACTTCTTGACATCTGACTCGGGACAGCAGCTCCACTTTGCTGACCATCACTCTGGGGGTCATCTTCACCACGCTGCTCCAGGTCGTCCTCGTCCTGTGTTCCATCTTTGATGGGCATCACCACACTTTTATCGCGTGGAGTTGTGGGTAGCATGGTGGTCGTCGTGGCTGCGCACCCACCTACCATGTGGTAGTTCACATCGGGAAGCGCGTCTTCACTGGGGGCCATTTCGATCAGCACACATATTCCCGAATCCACCAGGCGAGCAAGGGATTCTCCTTTTGTCTGGCCGATAAAAGCTGCCACAACCCCGGGATCTTAAAGAGAGAATGAAATGAATAGTATGTATAGCATATAAAACTGAGGTTATGTGTGTTGAGATAGTTAATATGATAAGTATTCAAAGTTAGCTCATATTTTGTTGCTGAAAATGGCATATATCAAATAGCAGTTTGTTATGCCTCTTCTGGTACAGCAGAAGGGCGGCGCGAACAGGTGGAATGGTTTATCAGTTTATCATGTTTATGATCAAATAATGATAATGGTAAAGTCATAGATATCCCAGGCCTTTTTGATTGGTTAGGTAGGCCAAATGGTGAGTAGGCCTATGTTTTTTTTTTATTCAATATAATAACAAATTACTTGGGAGCTTTTGTTTTTTATCGTATTTAAATATGTTAAACATTTATTTTGATGTCGAAGTGGAACGCGTGCAGTCTTGAGAGACACAATTGGTTGTCAGACATTTTGTTGTGTATATTTTGATTGGTGTTATCTTGTGTAGGTCGGACAATATACTATGGGAAGTTTTGGGGGATCGTGTGGAACCAGTTTGGTCATATTAGATAATAATTTGACATTGAAAAAAATGAGGCATTACATATAAAATACACACACGAAATATCCGGGTTTTCGAATAAATTACTCGGATGGATTACACGGATTACTCGGATGGGATGACATCATTTTTTGTTTTAAATTTTGTAATGAAGTAGTGTATCCTACAGATCATGATTTTATTTTCCCAGAGTTTTTAGATTTAAAAAAAATTTTTTTATCCACATTTTAATTAATCCGACGAAAACAAACTTTTTGTATACCTGAACACCTGCTAAAGGACGTTTGAAATTTCCCACAGAATTGGGCCGGCCACATGTTGCTGCCGTCGGCTCAGCGTTGAGCAGACAATCGGTGCCGCGGGGGAACGCACCTGATCAACCCGTTCCCAGACCAATTAAGTGCGGCATCTATTGATATAATTATGTGGCTACTTTGATCATGCCGTCTGCGATGGTCAGTATTTGTGGTCTATAGTGTTGTGTGATTTAAACAAACGTGTTCACATGACAATTAATATACGTCTTTCTCAGTGCTTTAACATTGTTCTTTTCTACATTTCTGTATTTTATTTAAGATCAGTTAGGTTATATAGCTTCACATAAATTAATTTTTTAAAATTGACAAAATTGAAAATTCCCATCCTAAGGAGTTCATTTAGTTAACAGAAAACAATTTGTATCTTTCAATAACGTAACTTCTAGCCACTAACCAATCACTTGTGGAGTGCCCCACGGCTCTTTTTTTGGGCCATTATTATTTCTCCTTTACATAAATGATATAGTGAATGCTACACCGATGTTATTCGCAATTTTATACGCTGATGATTCGAATTTATTTTTAGCAAGAAAGAATGCTGCTACTTTTCCTAATATTGTAAAATAATTGATATCATGCATAAATCAGTCACTATAAACAGCATAATTTAAAACAAGTGGTAAAGATTAAATTCCTCAGTGTTATACTAGATTCAAATTATCTTGGTCCACCTATATTTCGTCTATTAAAAAGAAAGTATCTTGAAGTATAGATATACTCTGTAAAGTAAGGCGTCTGCTGAAAGCTTTAACTTTAATAAATCTTTATTATAAATTCATATATCCTTATTTCACATACTGCCTTAAAATTTGGGGTCACACTTGTTATAACTATATGAGTTCTAAAGTGCAGAAAAGAGCTGTAAAGATTATAACTGTATCGTATCTAGCTTATACATTGCCTATTTGTTTTTTTAATCTTAAAATTCCTAACATCTATACTATTTATAATTATCAGGTGCTAATATTTATGCTTAGGCACAAAAAAGGTATTGCCTTCATTATGTAATCATTATGTTCATACAAAACAGTACAATACACAGCCTTAATACCAGACAAGCTAAAAATTATCCATGTATCAGCTTATACAAGTAGATTATCACAACAAACTTTCAGATTTACAGAAATGAAGATATGTAGTTTCATGTACTCCAAATTAAAAACAAAAATTAATTTGTCATTATATAAACATAGATTAAGAGAATATATTGTAGCTAATGGTTTTGCTGTTATATGAGATTCAGAAATGTTCTTAGCTTATAGTACTTAGTCTTTTTTGTTCTCACAGTTGTTTGAAATGATGTTTTGTGTATTTTTTCTTTATACATTTTAATAATTGGAAGTATTTTGAGTACATATAATACCTTGAGGTGTTCAGCCTTAATTGACCTAACAACATTATGTATTTTTGATGTATTGTGATGTTTAAACCGCTAAATTATTACTTATTACTCTATTCACCCACTTCGTTTGTCCCGCCAATGAATGCATTTTGAATTTAATTCGAATTAAAAATTTGAATTGAATATTACAATTTTGCATTTTTTATGAAATCGATAAAGCGCGACAATCACCCATATGACGAAAGGGCGTGTTCGAATCCCGCAGGGGAGAATGCTGTCCATACTGGGTAAAATAATGATGTACGCAGCTAGGAATTCATGTCATATTCGAAAAGAGTAGGACATGGAAGCTAGACCCAGATGCCTAGCCACATTCACTCACTCACTATAACCAACATATCTATCCACATCATATTCAATGTCAATATTCGTAGGACATAAGACTTAAAGTGACACAATTTTGGCCATAGGGGCCAACTGGTGTCCCCACCACGCACTCAGACAACCAACTGCAAAGATGCGTTTTAGAAGTGGGTAACAGAAAATTTTGATTTCTATATTATTCACTAGGTGGCGTTGTAGTATAATCCAACCAAACTTGATGCGTTTAACCATACTATTATCAGACAACAATTTGATATTTCGTCGCAGAGCAAATAGGAGCAAGCGAGTAAATCATTTTTGTCTGAAAAAAATGTTTACAAGCAATGATAAATCAGGAGAGGCTTTTTTTCTAAAAACAAACAAATGTATATGCCCCCCCCCCACCTGCCAGGTGATTCTCGGCATGCATAGGGGACCAACTGGTATATATTTTATTTGTTTAATACATGTGTAAAAATCCAGTTATAAGGGCAATTTCATATTTTGAAATGTGATTGTGGGTAAAACATATATGTAGGCCTATAGTGTTTTATTTTAAAAAAATAACTTTTCTGTAATCTAGAGGTTCTAATTAAAAAACAATGATTAGGGTTATTGTTGTTGGTATTATTGATAATTCCAACAGAGTACGATTTATTTATGTAAACCTTAACAATTCATCTAACTAGTAAATGAAAATATCTGCTTTGGGGCTATCCAATGTGTTTTACTGTAAAGTGGTTGCGTGATTGTATGTTTTCTGCGCCACCAAGTGATTAAAATATACTAGTAATGATCACCTTTCCAATTACTTATTTGCCCTGACCGTATGAATGGAGAGCATATATGATTAACGTAGATAAAATAATGATAAAAATAAGAAATCATTTGCTAATGATACCTCGGGGCTTTTACAGGATGAGTACCCAGCAGGATGTGTTTTGTGAGTTCCCAGTAAGCACAAAACATTTGTATTATATTTATACAATGCTGGACCAATGTAGAAAATGTTGGACCGACGTTGTATAAATGTTATACAAATATTTTGTGTTTACTGGGTTGTAATACAAGGGCTCAGATGTACCTGGCATAAATCTAAAGAAAAACTCACACAGAGGCAATGCGAACAGGTTTAAATTGACACAGAGAGCACACACATTTAGATAAAAATGAATTAAATCGGGCTTTAGGCCACCTTCGTGCACATATAGGCTAAACTGGGCCAGGAGAACCTCCTGAGGATGGTGAGATGATTGAGATGACACTGTCCTCCAGACACAGGATTCGAAATTCGAGCCCTGGCGGTCTGAGGCCGAGCACGCCACCTCTCGGTCACGGAGGCTCCCCACAATACTGACTTTCACACGTGGATGGGGAAGAAACATTTTTTGTTTCTTTCAAATCGCCGAGACCGGGAACCGAACCCCGAACTCTGGCGTGAAAGGTAGCGGTGCTAACCACTACCCTAGGGCCCCCGCCCACACACCACATACCTTAGGTAATCAGAAAATTTTGCTGATAGTATAATTAATGTGAAGATTATATACTTAATTATTAGTCATATGTGCAAGTAGCTCAGATATACTACGCCGACTCCACTCCTTGGTGAATCATATGGGTGAATTAAAGTCTTATCAAGTGACAAAATCAGCCTAAACTCCACTCATCTAAGAGTCATTTTGTTGCAATTTAAATTAGAAGGGAATACAATACTTGATCCGTTTTAGTAGTTGAAATTGGTATGTTAAGTATTTCAGTAGGATTTACATCATGCATGCGATTTGAGGATAAAACAATACAATATCACCAACTGGTCAATGAATATTCCACACGATAATGTACGTCATCAACGCAGTAAGCTTTTTGCCGTTTATTTTATTGATTAGACTTATTTTAAAAAGGGATGGAATGACATGTGCTGATTTGATGTTGGGTAAACGTCATGTGCAGTCTCGATGGAAAAGTAAATTAGCTTAATTATAATAGACTAATTCGGGTTTCCCCAACGTCAACAGTCATTCTGGGAAGTTGATCTAGTTTCGACTTGATGCAGCTTGTATGATAATAATCTCAAAAGACATACATGAACAATACAATATCACCAACTGGTCAATGAATATTCCACACGATAATGTACGTCATCAACGCAGTAAGCTTTTTGCCGTTTATTTTATTGATTAGACTTATTTTAAAAAGGGATGGAATGACATGTGCTGATTTGATGTTGGGTAAACGTCATGTGCAGTCTCGATGGAAAAGTAAATTAGCTTAATTATAATAGACTAATTCGGGTTTCCCCAACGTCAACAGTCATTCTGGGAAGTTGATCTAGTTTCGACTTGATGCAGCTTGTATGATAATAATCTCAAAAGACATACATGTAGCCTACGGCGGCTTAATGCTGGACCACCGTCTGCGACGCTGGCCCAACATTGGGCCAAGATAGGGCCAACGCTTTGTGCTCGCTGGGATATGCATCTTAACCATTCTCTCGCCAAAAGATGAAATTGAAATTTTCGCTCATTTGCTGACGCGATCCATATCTTCAAAAGATTGAAAACGATTCAGATCGGCGGTTACACCCTTTCAGTGCGGAGACCGTCTTTCTCCGTCACATTCTGACGTAAAAGACGTAAAAGGATTAAAAAATGTATAATGGTCGAAGACCCACAATATAGATATTCAAATTAAAGGAATCAGGAAGAGCTAAGACATTATGATGATTTCAAATTGAAAATAACCCTATGGTCTCCATGATTTGTACAAAAATAATGCAGCGTTGTAAGGGTTACCCCTTTAAACGCCAAAGTATTTATTCTGAATTTTCACCCACTTGAAGTTGTGTCTTGCTTCGAGTGAGTGAAAATTATTCAGATTTGACAAAATGGAGGTCAACTGTTTTCAAATATTGCTGATTGATGTCACATTTTATCTTTAACATGTTTAAAAGGTGGTACATAATGTGCCAGTAATAAATGAAAACCCGAATATATGCGGCACCGGCGGTTAAAGGGTTAATAAAGGGCTTATATGTTTGCTAACACTTACTGTCGTGAGTCATGTGGACTACGCTGCTACCTCCCATATTATTATAGATGAGCACTGCTGAGGCATTGCCCGCTGCGGCCGCGTTGTGAATCTTCTGCTCGAACTTACACTCCCCTCTTTGGATCAAAGCCACCCATGGATAACTGGGGTAGTTTACGGGGGGTGTACATGCGTGGTTTCCCTGCAAAAGAAAATAAAAAAACCTTCGTGTTAGATGAATTCCATGTTTATGATTAAAATGATTGTTATTTAGGCAAAAGAAGTCACTCATATCATACAGTACAGACAGCATTCCAAAAACACACACAAAAAATGTCTATATTTGGTCCAATATTGTATAAATGTTATACTAAAGTGCAAAACACACCAACGCGATTTCCCGCGCGACGTAGTACGCGACGTCGGTTTTTCGAACACACTATAATTTGATCATTGCCAAAACATACCAGCGCCACGAAGTCGTCTTCCACAACAAGTTATCTTACCCACGAGTACGCAGTGCGATACTTTGCTTTATCGAGCATAGCGTCCAACTATTTTACGTAGCGAGATACCTTGAATGTCGGGCGTCTCAAGACCGGCCAATCAGACAGCGCTTGGCAGCTGGCTGAGATCAAAGCCTGCTTGTTTCCGTTGTATTGGTATGATAGATCAGATAGATAGATAAGCTCGGAATCTCATGCTGATGTCATTTTGTTCCGAGCTCCCTGATGGCGGCCACTATATGATTACTGGCCGCCATGACGAAATTTGATACACCTCACTGTCCAAAATGATAGATTGCCAACTTGTCTATATAATACATCTAGCAACTGAAACAGGTAACTGTGCATGAGAGATGAACAACAGGTCAATCCTTCGTGACACACCCCCAAGATAAACATAAAATTGTGACGTGCCACATCGGCACTCTACCTATGTCGGAGCTTTAGATTTTAAGTTATGGCCATGTTTTGTTAAAATAATATTTTTTGGCTAATTTTCTTTTTTTAACGCTGATCAAAAATACAACTTCAAAGCAATAAAAAAACAAAATATTGAAGATACCCTAGTTGCATTTCTTATATTAAAAATGATTTAATTTGAACTATTTGAACTATTTGTCAATTAAATTCAAATTTTGTAGGTCATTTTCTCAACATTTTGCGATATTTTGGGCTTAAGTTTCCAAATCTTGTTTTATCGATGATTTCCTAAATAATTGAGATATATTTGGTGCTTTTGAAACCTGAGCGCTGGCTCTTTAAACGTCACGTACTAACTCATTTTTTATATTTTGCGACATGGAACTGGTTTTGGTATGGCACGTCAAATATAGACAGATATTCTGTGAAATGCAGTGACGTCACCAGAAACCATTTTGAATGGGAGCTCGGTGAAAATAAAGCTATATAAGACCCCCTCCCCCATACTTCATTGTAATAGCTAGCTCGGTAACAACAATGGAGGTCAAGGCTATAGAGTTACACAGAATAACTGATTGTAGTACTTGATACGGCCAGGCTCCTGCGGTAAGCACTCGCGTGAGACTGGCCAAGGAAAGATACACGACGTACCTAAGCGCGATAGTCAACGCGATCATTTTCAAAACTGTTACATTTTCGTCGTACGTCGCGCCGGTTGCCACGACTCACATTGTCGCGTTGGATGCCGAGTTGGTCGCCGCGTTGATATGTGGACAGTCACGCGATTTCGCGTCTGTCATCGCGTCCCTCGTCGCGTGCCTAATCGCGCTCGCGTTGGTGTGTTTTGTTATAGAGTTTTGTGCTTTAATACTGGGATGTTGCATTAATAGGTGCTGTGCTGCGCTGGCAAATAAATCAGTGCAGCAAAAATTTAGTGTGAAGCTCAACAGTTAATAGTAGGCATAATACAAAACAGTGATTTCGTACTTGAAAGTGTTTATGCTGCATTACATTACTATCATATAATAGTATAGGCTTAATTATGTTTGTTTAATCATAATATCCAAATGTTGCGATAAGAATAAAAACGCATCGCCTACTTTTACACTAATCTCCATATTTTTATTTAAAATTATAATCGTGCATGGTGCAAATAATTCCCTTCTGATTGTCATTGGATTAATCTTGGTATACAATACTTTGACCCATTTTGGAGCACGCATGTCTTATTGCCAAATTGTACTATGGTTGGGTGATGAAGAAATTGTATTGAAAACAAATGTGTGCATAACTTGTATGTTTTGCATCATCTGATAATGTTTAACTCGATTTCCAAATTAAACTGGCTTATAAAATATTTTTCAGGTACCGGTACTGTAAACTTAGGAAAGTACACAGATATATCGTCATTTAAAGGCTGTAATTGACCATGCAGTTAAATATCATTTACGTGGACTATGGTGTTTTGGTTTTCACAATGTAATATTTTACTATGGATGTAGGCCTACGTTTTTCGTTTCAGAGTTCACTGCTAAATTTGCGCATGGTGGCAAGAATAATGTGCTGCAGGTCACCTTGCCATTGATGGATTAACTTCTTATTTGGTACAATCATATGCCTTTCCAGAGTGTGGTCAACGGACATTTAAATTATATTAACCAGCTAGGGGCGCTTCCGATAAACTGAAAAAACTCTAGATGCTGGTTTAATGCTGGTCCAGTGTGTGTACTCACGAGTCCACAAAACATGACACGGGGACGTGATGATGTTGATGTATAGGTCACACGCCTCTAGAGGAGCGAACATATTGTGAGAAACAGGCCATTCAGTGCTTAATAATACACCAGCGTAACTTACACCATCTAATGTATCCACGTGAACGAGCCATCCCCATTGTGCGCTCCTCTCACTGCTCACACCATAGCGGGCCATCTGATCCGCCTCTCTTATCATCTCACCTGTCAGGGGATCCCTGCAAATATACAACATTCAATAATGTCAGTTATTTGAGGTTGTGGCTCGCGAGAGCGAGACACAACCTCAAATGTAGTAGTAGTAAATCATTGCTTTACGTCACTTTTCGGCACAAAAGGTCTTTTAAGTGACATTATAATACGATAAAAACGTTGTAGTCAATTGATGAGATGAATGATGTACAGATGATGATGTGAGGGTGGGGGTGATAGGACATGGTGGGTTATTGAGAGCGTTTTCCTTCGCTCGCCCGATAAGGGGTTCTGGGCATGTCCAGGGGATATACCCCCAGACATGCCCAGACGGCCGGAGACTTGAGTTTCGCTGTACAATTTAATGATGAAACTCTGTGGCATTTCGCGCAGCTCCGCTATCCTCGGGTCGGATAGTCCCCAGAGTAAGAATAGGAAGGATCACTCCCTCTGGGTAACTCCATTCATCCCACGTGGGAGACCTAATGTCAAACACGCTATTGCCGGTTATTTAAGGCTACCACGGCCTACATCAGCGCCAGCACTGATGCGGGTGCTGCATTGGCTCCGCTGTTGAACGGAGGAACCAGGGTACGCCACTGGCAATCCGCCCGAAGATTATAGCCAGATACGAGGAGGCTGCAGCTGCCCTTGGATGATTGCTGTAGACTAGTGCTTCCGTACAATGCCGTACACAGCATCCAACAGACGAAACAGATCCCTAATGACCCTCCCCGGATGGGGGCGAAAAGTGCTACTACTAGCAATCATCCCAGTACCCCACAACCTCAAATGATTGACAATTAAATTAAATAGATCACAGCTCTGTTGAAGTCCTATGTAGCGGATGTATCAAAACAAAATTTTAAACAATTTATTCTATGATAACAAAATTATTGTAATCCCAAACTCATTGAAGCAAATATCACTTTTTATAAAATTGAGGTCTTCCTGGTAGCACTTTCTATCTAGCGTCCACAGATTCGCCCCACGGACGGGACAGTGAAAAGCCAACATTTTACCAGACCGGTAACGTTAGACCTATATTTCCAGGTTAAAGTAAAGAAGTGAAGAAGACAGTGAAGACAGGTAAAACAAGAAGGAAAAGACAGTCAAGAGAGCTTAGAAGTCAAAACACGAGTGTGTTGATTATAGTATTATGTTATTACTCGGTGAATATGTGACCAATGACCAGTAGAAATTCAGATATGCATATGAAATTGTATTGTACTGGATGTACTGGATGAGACCTTGATGGCGTGAGTTTGCAGGGAAATGTTTTCATTTAAGAATCGATTTGCTAGATCCTGACCCAGGACCTACCAGACCGAGTGTCAGGTGACTCATATTGTCCAAGAAGGGCCTTAAATTAACACCTTGCCCAATAGTCAGGGAAAGTTAGAAAAAAAACTAAAACAAATTCCTTTCCAAAATATTTTTGTACTAAGGTCTTGTATAAGGTTTGGACTAGCCACACAAAATTTGTTTACTCTGGATATTCATAGGAGGATTTTTAAGAGGGTAAAATCCAAAATGGCCGACTATCTCACAGAAATAACATAGGGAGTGATAATTAATAATCTATTTGTTTACAAATGTGCTGATTAAACGATTGGAAGTTGTTTTACAATAAATAAACGACATAAAAAAACAAAATGACCGCCAAATGTTTCATTGATAGAACAGTTTTTGCACCTGTCTGTACATGTAGTCTTTGCCTCAAAATAAATTTCATTTATCTTTTTATTTTGTGTTTTTCGAATTTTTATGTTTCACATTATTTTTGCTATCATTGAAATTATTTGTATAACCTTTGGATGTGGCTTTGATAAGCTTATTAGTCTAGTCAAAAAATAGGGTTCCCCTGCACGCTCGGAAATATACTTCTAATTGGTGTATCTAGCTTGGGAAAACCCATAAAAAAACGATTAGCTATGTTAACAAGCTGAAAAAATGTCCCACGTGCCATTTTTTTGCAAATTTGTGCCGCTATCACCGAAAAATGTACATTGGGTTATCGCTCGGTCAATATCACAGATAATTTACTGATCATTTACGAAGTGATCACATCCTCCTTAATAACGATCTCAGACACTGCAAAGGTGACCTTGGCCACTAAAAAACTGATGTCAGCAACTGAAGCCACTTTAAAAGTGATCAGATCCATTTCAAAAAATGATCTTGACCACCGAAGAAGACACAGTCACTTTAAAAGTTATCGCAGCCATTACAAAAATGATCTTGGCCACTGAAAATTAAGTGATCACAGCCACTTTAAACGTTGTCTCATCCACTACAAAAGAAACCATGACCATTGAAGAAGTGACTACAACCACTTTCAAAGTTATCTCAACCACTATATTAGTGATCTTAGCCACTGAAGAATGATCACATCCTGCTTGAAAATTATATCAACCACTGCAAAGGTGATCTTGACCAATAACACACTGATGTCAGCCACTTGGCCACTGGGGAATTATCACAGCCACTACAAAAGCTAATGACTCACCAGTGTTGTTATTAGAGTCTAATTCAAAATATTTATTGAACATACAGCCATATAATTGGGATTGGTGGCGCTTAGACCTACATGACAATTTTTCCTTTGTATATTTTGTTTGTTTTCGATCTACAATAAGACCAGAATCGTTTAGGGTTTCCCTTTAGTGTTTCAGGCAAATCAGAAATAAACAGGTTGTGCTTGAACTGCAATGATTTATGTAATTAATTTCGTACTTTTCTCAATTTATTCCAATGATGTACTTTATTAATCTTCTTAGCTTTTGTCCAAGCTTGCTTCTTTGTCAGACGTCTCACTCCAGAGTCAAACCAAGGTGGTAAGCTCTTGGGGGTACATTTGATCTTGTTACATCATCGTTGCACTAGAGCCAACATTTCCAGACCAGATCAACATCTATGTTTTTAGTACATTCGACTGTCTGGAAAATGAAATGAATCGGGCTTTAGGCCACCTTTGTGCACATATAGGCTAAACTGGAGAACCTCCTGAGGATGGTGAGATGATTGAGATGACACTGTCTTCCAGACACAGGATTCGAAATCCGTGCCCTGGCGGTCTGAGGCCTAGCACGCTACCTCTCGGTCACGGAGGCTTCCCACAATACTAACTCGACTGTCTGGAGCATTTTACCACTCAACAAAGCTCCTAGCTTATTCCAATCTACGTTTCTACATGCACTACACATACACTATATTTATTACACATACATCTAATAGAGACAAAATAAAATGTTGTTCCTAATTACAAAAAGCCTACATGTACCTGTTCACATTTAACAATAGTAATATCGATAACATAAGATTCGCATGTTGCACTTCTCAAACCAAAACGGCAAGCGTGAAGATTTACTGATCACTATCGTGCTTTGCTGTTTTTGGCGGCCATGTTGGTTTTTCTCCTGTTGATATCATTTTCTTTTATAAATAATACTACATTTAACGTAACTGTCTACCCACCGCTGATAAAATGTAAGGTAAATTAGCATGCCATGACAAAGTATTTCTGGTTTCGATTTCTTTCATTATCGATTTCGGCCATCTTACATTTTGCTTTGTAAAAAAACCTACTTTGACATTTGAGCGTAAACAAATTGTCAGAAGCTAGCTAAGACCATATACTATGAAATGGTAAAATAATTTTTTGGTAAAGAATTTGTTCTAGGTTTTGTTAAAAAACTTTCCCTGACTACAACCATTAATCACACACACTTTTACTATTATTATCACAATCTAGCTGTTAATACAATTTCTTTCACCACATGTAACTGACATCCCAGCAAACATGAGACGTTGGTTTATTGTTGATCCAGCGTCGTAGCGACCGCGGGCCAACAATAAACCAACGTTGGGCCAACGTCTCATGTTTGCTGGGATGGCTCATTAAAATACCCATTTACGCCCCGTTGCTGACCTTCTACACTCTGCTGGTGTATGTGAATATCATACAGTGTCATATATAATTATACTGATAATAATGACATAAATCCTACCTGTATGTGATGCGGACAGTGACGTCCACTGATGTAATGACGTTACACAGGGACGCCAACACCAACCACAAAATAGACGCTTCAGCCATGTGGTGTACTTTTATTTGACCCATATTCACCATAAGAATAAGAGAAAAGTACTGTCTCTCACTTCCCTTGTTCTATTGTTAAGTATAACAATATTTAAAAAATGGAGCAATGAGCAAGTGCGACGAAAGATGCCACCCTCCAATGCAGCGGATCTGCTTTGTTTAGTTTCCTGACTTGAAATGGCGCCCGTGACTGTGTCGTGTGTCCTGCATCAGTGAATGTCAGGATATGGCGGAATACCAGATTGTTCCACTAAACTACAACCCCTCTCATCACATTCACTTATCGTGGCATTACTCAGATGTATAAGGCCTACTACATGTACCATGTTTTAATCTGGCCAGCCAATGTACGTATTAATGTTATAAATTTACATTATGATCTGGTGGAAAATACGCTTTGAAAGTTGTTTTTATTAAAATGTAATGAACGATAGAAATACACGATAAGGCGTCAAGTTTTTTCAGCAGAAGCATTATGTTCTTACATAGACGTACCCAGAGATTGTAAATACTCTATGCGAATATAATTATGATCTTAAACTGAATATATGCTTAATTATGATCGGCTGTTTTTGCTTTGAACAGTTTTATTTATCGAGCTTTAAAACAAGCAACAATTGCATAATTTAAAAAATCACCTTAACAAATAACCAATTCCCATTGGGTTATATTTTGTAGAATTTAAAGAAAATATTTATTTTAATAATTATTTTAGATTTAGTCTCCACCCCTACCCCACCTAGTATTTGTGAAACGGCGTACGTTATTATTTTTACAGTAGGAATGTTACGTTCGAACCAGTGACAGAATCAAGTAATTGCTTTGTAAATGCTATCGGTCTTAGTAATGACATTTTGCGTATCCAATTACCCCATTAGGGAACGGACAGGGGATGATTGAGGGTACAATGTGGCGTAATCGAATGTTTAAATTGTTTTCACAGCAGGCATGCGTTCAGCACCGGTGCTAATGAAGGGTGATTCATATAGTGCATGAACCTCCTGCCTCTGGTAATATAGATTGACATCTAAGTATCACACTGGTAGATACATTTGTCATTCGATGACCATCCTTCCCAATAAAATACTATAATAAACGTTTGTACAGATCTCCGTGGTACAAATCTATGTGGTTGAAGATTTTCCACTCAGCACTCTTTTAACCGTTTAACCGCCAAATTATTCAATTTGAATTTTCACCCACTAGAAGTTGTGTCTCGCTGACGCGATCCACAACTTCAAGTGAGTGAAAATCATTCAGATTTGACAAAATGGAGGTCAACTCTTTTCAAATATTGCAGGTTGATGTCACATTGTATCTTTACCATATTTAAAATGTGGTACCTAATGTGCTAATAAAAAATGAAAACCCGAATATATGCGACACCGGCGGTTAAAGGGTTAATTTGCTTAACTAACCCTTTAGAACTTTAACCACCGGTCCCGAATAGATTCGTTTCCTCTTTTTGTATTAGCATATTAACCCTTTAAGCCCTCACGATGCATTAAAGCATCATTTTACATCCCTGAAGACAGATTTATTCTCCTGCAACCAAGGGTTTTAGACCGAAAATTTCCATGAAACTGGTTTACCAATACATGGTAATTTCTTTAATTTTTAAACCACATCAAATCATCTTCATCCACTACAAGTCGAGAATTGCGGCAGCAATTCGCGGCTTGTAGTGGATGAAGACAGAGATAAATTCAGGCTTGAAAGGGTTAAATGCCATCTTTTAAACGTGTTAAAGACATCAATCAACAAGATTTTAAAATCGTTGACATTTTGTCAAATCTGAATAATTTTCAGTCACTTGTAGCTGTAGGTTTTTGAGGGTAGTTTTATCAGGGTGAAGTCGATAAAGGAAGAGTTAACCGCCAAATTATTCAATCTGAATTTTCACCCACTTGAAGTTGTGTCACGCTGACGCGATCCACAACTTCAAGTGGATGAGAATTTGGAGAGTAAAGGGTTACCCTTTCGCCTCTAGTCATGACTAGCGTCTTTTTAGATCTGTTTTAATTTAATTTACACTAGATATTATAACCTAGCAGGTTTTACCCGCCACATTATGTAAGCTTTCTAGTTTTAATGGGCACTTAATTATATTCCCATTTACTATATATTTACCATTACTTAATTGTATTACCATTTAGGCATAACGAAAATATTAAACCGTATTTCATCAGTAGGCTACACTTCGATCTGAAACAGTAGTGACAGGCCACCCTGCGTTAGGCCTACTCTGTCAGGAATTAAAATGTTAATAATTTCCAAAGCTGACGCGGTGGAGCAACTATATCTGGGAGTTCAGGTATAATTATTACATATTCTACGTTTTTTTTAAATTTTGATGGCGATCAATATGAAAATTTAGCCCTCGTTTCCGACACCTTCCCTGAATGTAACCGCTCACCTCCTCGAATTACCCTGCCTACACCCACGCCCTGGTGATCTCGTGTGATGAGAGAGGATGACTGTCTCAGCTAACAGGGTACGTTAAGCCAATGCTGGCTTAATGTTGGCTGGGCAAACATTAATATAACATTGACTTAACATATGATGTTTGCTGGGGGGGGGGGGGGGCGGATGGGGATACACTTCCTCGGCGTTATCACAGGACACAGGCTGTGGGTCACACAGGGAGTCCGTATCCGTAACATAACTAAATTAACTAATCCCTTTCAGAACCACTTCCTCGTTTGTATGGACAAGCTCCTCTTTGAAAATTATTCAAAATATAAAATTCAAAATATTAAATACATACTTACATTTCCAGTGTTTTATTTTACTGTTATATATAATTAATTTCTCTTTTTATCGGGAAACCTAATATAATCAGCATATCAAAAGATCACTAGCGTAATCTGTAATTGTAATCATCCAAACAATTATTATCCCCATGAATTTTAAATCAATATTAACCAAATGTTTGTCATAAGTTATTGTTTGCTGTCATATATCCCACTAATGATGTATTTTGCATTTGCATATATTTGCTGTACTTGTCAGTGCATACAATTTACTTTTTGGTCCATAATCTTGAATCTAGGTCAAACTAAGCTCAATCTCCGTAATAATCATACCCCGCACATTGCGCCTATTATGAAAAAACATTGTATCAGAAATATTCCGATAATTATATTTGTGTCCCTGATATGACAAAAGCCTATTATTATGTGCATTCTTTGAGATGTGTTTATCAACCCATAGCCTTTCGATTTAATTATATATTTTTTAATTAATTAATTAAAGACCTGCCTATCACTGAGGATCCCCACAATACCGTACTGAATATTTACGACTGAGTGGAGAAAAAAACATTTCGTTTCTTGAATACCACATCAGGGGAAGAACCCGCGAGACAGGCAGACATCGTTAACCATTACATCCATTACATCCGGGCCTTATCATATTAGATAGGCCCCTATTCTTGTATTCATAGTTAACAGTGATAATAATTTGCTGATTTCAGCAATAATAAACTTGTTTAATTAACACCATATTAGCCTAACGAGATTGCATTCATGGGTCGACTATTAATAAATTATTACTGTTTATTTAGGATATGCCTAATATAAATTCAACCGTATTTGATAAACAGTTACTGTAAGGCGTGCTTTTTAAGGAATGATTGTCCGTGATCATAGGTGGCTATACGTTTCGATTGTTCAAGCCTGCAGTTAGTAACTGTAAGCATATATCAGCTCACAAGTATTTCATTGGTGTAAATAGGCCTACACTGAACATTGGAGTATTCACAGAAGAAAACACAACGCGTACAATATTTCGTGCAAAAAACATCCACGTTTATCTGTTTATATTTAACATTTCGACTTTATTAGAAACACCTCCATCCTGTCCCAACAAAAAACACAAGACGTATTCCCAAGGTTGGTTCAATGTTGGGCCAGCAGAAAGTGAGTCAACATTAAACCAACATTGGGTGAACGTTACCAGGGGCTACACAAGGCGTTCTGGCAAGTGTCATTCCATCTGCATAATATTTACATTCTGACCTCAGAGATTACCTGAGCGACATCTATGTGTGGAGAATGTAATAATGTCAGTTCAATCCAACATGTCTATTCTATATATGTATAATAAGAAATGTAGGCCTATCTAACTAGCAAACACCAAACATTTTTCAAACATTTTTAAAAGGGCATAATTTATTAAAATGTTTTATAATGTTTTAAAATTTTTATATTAAAACGTTGGGTTAACAGAATAATATAAAACATTAACTAAAAGGTTAAGCGAAACATTCATTAAAAAAACGTTTTTAAAACGTTTTTAGAACATTGTTCAAAATGCATTTTTTAAATGTAATATGTAACAGTTAGACCCCCTAAATATTATAAAAATGTTTTTAAAACGTTTTTTTAATGATTTTTTTCATATCATAGTTTTAATTACCGTTATAAAAATGATTTTTGTTTACCTGACGTTTTAATATTTAAAAAACATTTAGTCTAACATTTTCTAAATATCCATAAAATGTTTTTGTGTTTGCTGATATTGGAGCTATTATATACTGATCACACGAATAGCCATGCCGACGAACGCTGTTCAATGGTCGACATGCAAATTTAAATTGAACACTGAGATTTATATAAGCTCTATAGGCCCTACTTAGTCTACTTGGCATGAGCGTTGTTACCTGAACAATACACCCATGGGCATAATGACGTAGGCCTACAGTCAATAACATACCAGCAGGAATGCAGAAGATACTAATGCATTTCTGATACTAAGGATTCCGGGAGAGATCCATTCCATTTTGTTGTTAGGCTCTTGTAGTCAAACTTCAGATTGTCGAAACTAGATTCTCACAGTTTTGGCACATTAGTGTGGACACCGAAAAATAATGTGAAACAGTCCTTGATCGAACTGTAACTAACTTTAGAATCAAATAAAAAATATGCGTGATTGCAACTGAAATAGACCTATAATATATAGGCCTAATGCCTATACGAATTGTCGAATTTACAAAACTGGGCGGCATATTAGGCCTATATGGAGGCAGTCAAATTGCGTACCGGTAGGCCTATATATATTGTGATCGAGAGGTAGCTTGCTCAGACCGCTAGGGATTTTGAATCATCCCAGTAATACAAAACATGTGTAGGCCCTATAACTTTTGTACAATAGTACAATTTTGAACCAACGCCGAAGACGTTGAGCCGACATCGGACAAATGTTCAAATGTTTTGTGTTTGCTGGGATGTGCCCGTAGTGCAGTAGGCTGATCAGCTGATTGATTTTATCACCATCCTCAGGAGATTCCTTTGGCCCAGTTTAGCGCCTCCACTGATGTATATAGGGCCTATGTGCACACAATTTGCCAAATGGCAAATTAATTTATGCATTCATCATCTGCATAATATTTGAACATCATAATTATATGAATATAATTTTATACAGGCCTATTCCATTTATGTGCTTACATCTTTACATAGTATTCGATCAGCCTGACACGTTCAAATCAGTGTACAATAATTATCTAGTATAATTAGTATTTGTCTATACAGCAGTATGGACAAATACGATAGTTATATTAACAGTGTTCAAATTAGATCAAACACATCTTATTTTATATGTATAAGGGTATGTCTAAATGATTCGCATGATCATGTCATTAAATATATGCATGTAGTGACTATATCTAGATTAATACCAAATGTGTAGGTTTCTCATTTTTGCATGCCAATTACCACACTTAAAGCCACATGTACAAGTTTAGTTATTCTGATTGGAATTAATTCACAGCATAGGATACCGGAAAAAACAGTTGCTATATCAACGGACTGTGGATCCTATTATGACACGTATAGGGCCTATAAGTGGTGCTCAGATGGTGCGTAAACAGTGTTCAAGTGCTTATGATTGCTACAAGCACTGCCGGAGGGGAGGGGAGAGGGCTCGAGGAATTTAACCCCTGTCCACCGGGTCATTACATTTAAAAAAATCCTGGGGGTTAAACACCCAAGACCCCCTTCTAGAGTGCCGTGTAAATTATAATAGATCAATTATCAGGTGATAGGTAAGGACGTTAAATATCACATATATCGATCACCGCGGAGATAAGCTAAACACACTGATATTATCTGAATATCAGTAGAGTAGTTAGGTTTAATATTGGCTAGCTATAATCAGATAACGTACGTTATTTGAGCATAGAGGTGGAAATGCTGTTCCCTTTTCAAAGCTTCCTTTTGCAAATATATTTAGATGAAACAAAACTGCGATGCGTATTTTTTTCGTAAATTTGTTGTTATATTTCGTTCCATTAAAATTAACAAAATTATTGATAAAGGCACGATCATACATTATAAAGTTTGCCTTCAGAGTAACATTATTGATTGCGCTGTGCAGATTCGGAATCCGAAGACCAAATATCTGTAGGGCTGTAAGACCATTGTTATTAAATCTGGCTCAGAGCAACCTATACGCAAGCAGGCATATGCCTACATACAAGACTGTAATAATTGATTTATAAATGATCTGTCGATCGCGAAAGTTAGATGATACGCCGTCAAAATGTCTACATTTGCAATCAATAAGTGTATCTCGTAGTCTATAATAATTGTGCCTAATTCGCTAAATTAAATAATTTAAATTAACACCCAAATGAAGTTGTGTCTCGCTACCGCGACCCACAACTTCAAGTGAGTGAAAACTACTCAGATTTGTTTAATCTGAGACAAAACATTTCAAAATGTTTAAATACACATTATTAAAGACACATTTATTTCCCAATAACATTGATTTGATCGGCTAATAAAACGAATTAGATACGACTATATGGTTAAAATGATGAACCTCGTCTTGCGTGCTTTGAATTGCTAATGAGCACTTGTATAATAACTATAAAATAAAGGCATTATTTATTGACACATGTTGTGATGTTCTGATCATGATGAGTCTCCTTTGTTGTTAGAAAATCGAACGTAACAAAACGTGGATGTAGTTAATAATATCAGCACTATATCGGGCTATCCATCGCTCCTCCACAGATTTTAGTGACACAAGTCTCACTTGAGTCATTCAATATAATAATGGCTTATAAGGGAGGTATGTGGAGATCGATGTGTTTATCTAATCCGTATTGATCTCAATACCACCGTTGTGAATGTTAAGCGCGCAGAATCACCTGCATAACATTTCTTACTTATTAGATAACTAGGCTACTTTAAAATTAATTCATTGTAAATCAATCTGTGAGAAATTATGCTTCACAATGCTTCGTCTTTATTATGTTTACATATGATGTTCAGCATTGTCATTTTCGTAGTTAACTTCAGACAGGGGCATCCAGGCTTAATGGGTTCAGATAGGGATTTACGAGGACTATTCACAGTATCAGGACGTCAATATGAGTGCTGTATATCTGAATAGCTTGTCTACACAAGCATGCCAAGAGTTAAGTCCAATGTTGGTTATAGTATAATACACGATCCAAACGTATTGAAGCGGCTAGAAGCTGTGGGCTAGGCTGTGTTTTCATTGCCATTTGTAAAATACAAGACTACTTTTGCTAAAAGTGGCTAAAAGTGCGATAAAAGTTTGCCAAACTGGTTACTCGTACATTAGTGAAAAGTGATGGTTCTGGATATAATGTTCCTGCATAACATTATTTGTATTATAAATAATTGTGCTAACAAAGAATAATTATTGCTCATAAAAACTAGAATAAAACTAGAATAAAAACTAGAATGCTCCTATATGTCGCCCATTCACGTTTTGCTAATTGTCACACAAACAACTTTCAACGGCCAAGGGTAAGCCGCACGCCATTCTATATTTTGATTAGAGGCCTACTATACTTACTATCTACAATATAGATCTATATTCTGCATTGGCCCATCATTAGGCCTGATATTGACAATTAAAGCCGTTTGTAGTTATAACGGATTAATACCGGATCTTAACAGTTGTTACTGTTAGTAGCAGCCGGTATTAAAACAGTAGGCGGAAATCCTCTCCAGCTATTGCATCACTCAATCATGTCTAGTTCACTTCTGTGTTCAATAAAGAGGAGGTAGCTCATTTTTTTGCATTATTTTTTGCCTTAAACTACAGGCCTATAATTCAAACTTGCATCACATGCAAATACTTGAATCTTAACATCCACATCAACAGTAATAATAAAATATCCTACAAGATGTAGGATGTCGTCTAGTCATAATGTGCATAATTTGTCGCTAATTCAAATCCATTTTCTTTTGCTTGATAAAACACATCCTCATAATTGTGTAAAAGGTAACTTTGAAAGTTACCCCACACGCGTAAAGCTCATTTTTCTTGGCTGAGGCTTAAACGTATAAAAATTTATAATGTTAAATACACATATGTATTTTTAGATACTTGGCGGGAACAACGCATAGAAAACAGTAAACGTTTTATGAAAGATTTTGAAATTACCATTAAAAATGATTACATAAACATCTGGCGTCAAGCAACAACCAGCGCCCCCAAGTTACGTACTTATATTACTTTTAAAAAATCATTTAATATCGAAAATTATTTATTATTTTTGACAAATATTAAAGACATAACAGCTATGGCTAAGTTACGTTTATCGTCACATTGTTTAAGAATTGAAACAGGGAGACATGAAAATCTACCAATAAAAGATAGAATTTGTTTAAGATGTGAGTCAGAAATTGATGATGAAGTTCACTTTTTAATAACGTGCCCATATTTTAATACAGAAATAACTTTATTTTTTAGTAATAATAATTTGTTTATTTCTAATTCCCATGGTGAAACTGCTTAAATTTTTCTATACTGTTGTTAAACAGTAACAATTTTACTGTACTCAACATGTTAGCAAAATATATCAAGTTGTGTTTTAAAAAAATTACCTAACCTTTTTATATTATTAATTAGTATAATAGCTGTATTTTCTCTATTTGCTTGTTTACCAGTATTTTAAAATTATTTTAATGTTTTATAGTTGTTATTAATTATTTGTTGTGATAACAGTTGTACGGTCAGAACAGTTATTGCTTTATCGCCTTATTTATCTGTATTTTAAAATTATTTTGCTGTTTTATATTTGTTATTAATTATTTGTGGATATTATTTTACAATAAGAATCACCATTGTTTTTATCGGCTTGTTTATTTGTATTTTAAAATAATGTTAATGTTTTATATTATTGAATTATATTATATTGTATGTTTTTCTTTTGAAGTGAAATAATTTTGCTATTTTTATGTTCAAAGTTACCCCTTATTCTGGTGTTTAAATTTTCCCAATACATATGTTCAACCACCCCCCCCCCCCCCAAAAAAAAATAAGAAAACTGAATAAAATATAAATTTATCCATCATCTGTAAGGTATCAGTATTTGACGAGTCAAATGGTTTTAAAATAATACCTTTTATTTCTCCTTTGCAATTACCAACATATGGCAATGGAAAACTGAAAATGATATATTTATATAATATATGCAATTACTTCGGTGTTCAAAGGTCCCCTCAATGGGACAATTTGTTGAAGAAGTAGGCCTATACCTGTTAGCTACAGAAATCAAATAGTTCACAATTTTATACAAGTACTAGTAGACACACCCCCCCCCCCCCCTAATTTCTGTGTAGGTAAATTTCTTGAATAAATCCTAAAAGTAGTTAAAATTATCTCAATTGCCGGTAACGTTATATTCTTGTCACACACAATACAGAAACAGAAAGTATTAGATTGATTGATTGTTATGATGTGAATAGTGTTGTTAGCCGGCACATGCTGTTTATTGTACCATAGGCCCTGCTAGTAGACCTATTAGGCCTACTAATTTAGGCTTTAGACCAGTATAATTATTATCTGATTATCAGTATAACCACTAACACTGTGCTAGATTGAATCTGGTGGTAAGTAAACCATGACAACTTATATGCACCCTCTACTGACTCGTAGTCTACTGAGCTTCGGATCACAAAAGAAGCACTGGCTATGATTAACGCAAATTCAACACACGTTGAGGTCTTGGGGGTGAAACCATTTTGGCACGTGTGAATGGTTTGAGTGTTTGCTCACTTTGCCGCCAGACATGATTTAACAGGTCTACGTTTCTCTCTCGCGCATAGCCCGCCACCGGCGCGTACGCAGGCGCACTGGTAAAGTTGAAGCTGCCACTTCCATAGTGATCGGGGACGCTACAACTCTTGTCGCGCTCATTTCAACCAAAAAAGTCAATAAAATGGCAGAGTCACTACGTCGTTTGGTTAACATAGCATCATTTACTATTTTACAAGAAAAATTAGATCGATGGCTAGATGACTATCACGTAAGTTTACTCTTATTTTTATGTTAAGTTAACGTTATATTTTTGTTCGTGAATGCGGAATGGCCAGCATTCACATTCGATTCAGCAAGCCAATTAGCCTACCAATACAATGGGTTTGCCTAAAACACGTAAAGGAACGTAAGGAGTTTATTTCACGTAAATACTAAAGAGCGCAAGCGGCAATGCACCACATTGTATTATCTACGTATGATAATATCATATATGGGTCTGGTCACACTAAACTACAGTAGGCTAAAACTAGACAACAGCCTGATACTGATAGACTACTCCACAATCATCCAAATTCCAATGGAGCCTGGAGGGCTGCTGGAGTATTCACTCAACAGTGCTCAAGTCTAAGACTAACATTATTTGTATTATATAGAGTCTATACTCGCCGTCAAATTAACCAGGATCGCATGATTTTCGGCGATTTCTCCATCAATTCTGAACCGATTTTCTTGAAATTTTGCAAAGTTCATTTTCTATTCAACATGTTCAAATCCTAACACTAACAGCGGTTAAAATTTCGCTAAATTATATTAAATATTTCAAAAATTAGACCATTTGACATGTTATAAAATTCTAGAATTAGTCTAATGGGTTTATAGAAGGACTTCTTAATTTCAATTTATTACATGTCAAATGGTCTAGCTTTTAAAATACGATATATAATTTTACGAAATTTTCAGGGATATTAGGATTTTGTTGAAATATGATTGTTACAAAATTTCATGAAAATCGGTTGACAATTGACTGAGAAATCAGCGAAAAACATGCGATCCTGGTTGATCACTTTTAATGTGACTTTGGGTATAAGTCCAAACTTGTGTTAACGTTACAATAAACTAACGTTATGGTAAAAATTTTGTAATGTTTAAAGCAGAATTGTGAAAGTTAGACCATTTGACATGTACATAGTGGATTGAAAATATGACGTCCCTCTATAAACCCATTACACTAATTCTGGAATTTTATTACATGTCAAATGGTCTAACTTTTGAAATATTGAATATAATTTTTACCGATGTTGGGACATGACTTAGAAATATCCTGTGCAAAATTTCAAGGAAATCGGTTTAGAATTGACAGGCCTAGGGCTAGGCCCCTACAAAAAAAAAGTCTGGTCTACTCGCCGTCAAATTAAAAATGATCAACCGAGATGCATGATTTTCGGCGATTTCCCCGTCAATTTCGCACCGATTTCCTTGAAATTTTGCGGAGGCCATTTTTTATTAAAATCATAAAAGGCCTGTCACACCTTGGCGATCACCGTCAACGATCGCATAATGCACGGGAAAATATTAAAATTGTTGAAAACGCTGGCGATTGATGGACTCTCATGATCCAGAACGATTGTCTAGCGTTCGTAAGCGCATTAGTAGCGTTAGAGTAACGTGATTGACGACTTAAAAATGCACTTATCACATAATCCGTGATTGTATTACCAGCGATCACCAGCGACTGCCAGCGTGGGAGTAGCGCTTGAATAACACATACATAACGCATTTGACGACTGGGGAGCGACTGCCAACGTGTGCTCGACGTTCCACAGGGCACAGTTACGATTACTTCAAAACCTCTAGTTTTTACTGCAGTATTTCATTGGTTCTAGTAAATTTCTAGCGGTAAATTTATCCTTTCAATATGTAAAGCCATGCGAAAATATATTGAATTTTCCAACTAAGGTTTGTGAGAGAGTTTAGAAGTGTTCGGTATAAGTTATTTTGTATTGGACATTTTTTCGTGTCAAAGGCCTATTTTGCTCAGAAGTAGATTTTAAACATCTCATATTGTTATTGATCAGCTGATCACAAACTTTTATAAATGCGTTGAACTTTTATAAACATTGATACATTTGTAGATATGTTGTCTATCATTACCAATAATTTATAACTTTATTTTTATGGTTTTAAGTGATACATGGTCAGGAAGTGTAGTAAACGATTTCTAAGCAATATAGTACAGCGACTGAGTAAGGCCCTACTAGCGTGTACAACGATCGAGTAACGTTCTCCTAGCATGTACAGCCACTGAGTAGCGTTCTCCTACCGCATACAACGATCGAGTAACGCTCCCCTAGCGTCTCCTCTAAGTCTTACACGCTGGTGTGTGTTGAAAGTTTTTAACCTCTACAAAACTCTCAACAATCATCAGCGTTCATCTGCGATCAACAACGATCGATAACGCACACGGCGATAGCATAACGATGGTCCAGCGATGGTCAGCGTTCGCCAGCGTTCGGCTGATTTTTTCGTGCCTTACGCGATCATTGAGGCTGATCGCCCAGGTGTGACAGGCCCTTAACAGAGGTAAAAAAATTGCAGAATTATATTTAATATTTCAAAAGCTAGATCATTTGCCATGTATTAAAATTTTAAAATTAGTTTAATGGGGTTATAGAGGGACGTCGTAATTTCAATTTACTACATGTCAAAAGGTCCAACTTTTGAAATACGCCACATAGTTTTACAAAATTTTCAGGGCTGTTAGGATTTGAATAGAAAATGGCCTTTGCAAAATTCAAAGGAAATCGGTTTAGAATTGACAGAGAAATTGCCGAAAAATCATGCGATCCTGGTTACTTTGACGGCGAGTATTATAGGGCCTAGTTAGCAAACGCCACCCTCCACAACGTGTTACGGCGAGATCTTTCTTAGTACTGCATAAGACACAATTATCTGGAGCACATGCTTTTTGTCGATTTCCTCGTCAATTCTGAACCGATTTCCTTGAAATTTTGCACAGGACATTTTCAAGTCAATGTCCTAACAACAGTAAAAAATTCGCGAAATTATATTCAGTATTTCAAAAGGTAGGCCATTTGACATGTTATAAAATTCCAGAATTAGTCTACCTGTATAATGGGAGGGATATAATATATAATATAGAGGGACGTCATATTTTCAATTTACTACATGTCAAATGTTCTAACTTTTGCAATTCTGCATATAACTTCACAAATTTTTTACCGATGTTATGACATGACTTGGAAATATCCTGTACAAAATTTCACGAAAATTGGTTGATAATTGACGGATAAATCGACGAAAAGCATGCGCTCTAGATAATAGTGTCATACAGTAGAACCTGCTATGAGCAGCCACTCTTATGAGCAGCCAACCTCCTATAGAAGGCCACTTGGCCATTCCCCACAATGACAAATTTCTTATACAAATGAACCTCCTATGAGCAGCCACCTGCCTTAACCCTTACACTGCTATGGTCGCCCAAAATAAACCAAGCGCAGCCTGCTGTGGGCGACTGAGTAAATTCTTATAAAAAAAAAATTGAAATTTTTTCTGATTTTTTTTTCTACTTTAGTTTTGTGGTGTCTTTCTATTTGCGCTTTAGAGATAGCTAACTGACTGATTTTGTGATATAATGACTTTTAATATAAGTTGCTGCAAATTTTATGCAGCAGTGTAAGGGGTAAAAGGCCACTTTACCTGTGTCCCAAGGGTGGCTGATCATAGCAGCTTCTACCATAGGTATAGTATAAAGTTCTACAATTTACTAGCCAAAGTTTTTCGACCGAGTTGAACGTCTCGTGTATGCTGGGTCGTGCCAGAACTGACCAGTAGGACATATTTTTCATTGATTTCCCCGTCAATTATCAACAAATTTCCAAAAATAATATGCAATATTTTAAAAATTGAACCATTTGACATGTATTAAAATGAAATTATGACGTCCCTTTAAAAACCCATTACACTAATTCTGGAATTTTTTACATGTCAAATGGTCTTACTTTTGAAATACCGGTATTTAATATCATTTTATAAAATAATTTTATGAAAGTTTTATCGAGGTTAGGACATGACTTAGAAATATCATGTACAAATGTTCAATGAAATCGGTTCAGAATCGACAGAGAAATCGACGAAAAACATGCGGTACAAATTTACCAAAATAATTGTGGCCCGGAGTATAGTTTTGGACTACAGCATTTTTAGGTTTTAAATTATCATATTATCACCTACGTATTAACATGATTAATTACAGATTTTCATAGTAAGAACTACTTTTCGAAACTAGTGAATAATAGGCTTTTTCAAACGATTTCTTGATTTAAAAACACGGAGTAGGATCAGGCCTAAAGAAATATTGTTTGTTCCCGATTTCAGACATGCATGGAAGTGAATTTAGCTCCAAGTAAAATATAATAAAAATTTCCTACCGATTGGTTGAAGTGACAAAAAATAGAATAATAAATAAAAATAAAATAAATTTCCTACCTGCCCACTGGGTAAATTGACAACAAATCGGAAACAAACATATATTTTTTTTTAGGTCTCATTACTGAATACAAATCTGGTTTTTTTAATGAACAATTTTACTACGAGCTTAAAAGTAAATAAAAACTTGGACTACCATCATATAATCCTTGTTAACGGGCGATAATACAAGCAGTTGATGACCATGGTCGAGATTTGCCGCGATCACCCAGACCTGATAATTAGAATTAGAAATAACTGTCGAATGCGACAAATGATATAACTTTTGAACTGTGGGATATTTTATTATGAAAATATAACTGTATTTGGCGAGTGACTCGCAAATAGTTCTTGGGAAATTTAATGAAAATCAGTTAAAAATTGACAGGGAAATCGGCAGAAAACATACGCTACAAGTTAATTTGACTTTAGCTGTTTGGGTATAAATTCTGTGTCTTGACATGTGAGATCCAAGAAAGAGGACGGCTGGCAGCTGCACCGAGATGCAACCCATCTTAGTAGAGAGAATAAGATTAGCGTAGAGGTCACTGTCCACTTTAAATCCAATCAAAATTCGCAGGACTTTTTTTTCGCATTTTACTATGATTTTAGTTAAAGCTATAGACCACTCTATTTAGCCCATCCTCCACCTTATAGACCACTCTATTTAGCCCATCCTTCACCATCGGACAGACTATAGTCATCATCACATTAACATGTTTTTCGCCGATCTCTTTCATTTCTGAACTGATTTTCATTATTTTTTTACAAGCATGTTTTTTTCTAATTTTCCGTCGCCCACCAGCTATCCTGAGTTTTTTAAAAGTTAGACCATTTTAATTTTTACCATGTAATGCAATTCAGGGCTCGAAACAGACTTTAATTTTAACCAATAAAAGGGTTTGTAGCGGGACGTCGTAATTAGCAATTTACTGATACTGCATGTAGTCCAAAGTACTGATAAAAAGTTTCTATTGTACTTCCAGGTGAACACATGTGACCAGAATGTTTCCCGATGCTGTGAAATAGTAGAACTCAATGCACGTGTACAGGCTCAACTGTTCAAATTGCTCAGCGTCTGCTCCTCAGAGGGTAGGACTACTTTGAATACTATTAACCCTTATGCTGCCGATTTGTTTAAGACTATTTTTCATTCATTTGAAGCTGGAATTGCTAGCGCAATTTCCAGCTCTAAATGATGAACAATAATGACATATTTATGGCATTTTCAATATTTTTGCTTTTTGAAGACGTGTATTTTTGCATATAATATATGCAAAAATACACATCTTCAAAAATAAAATATTAGATTACCTTAGCATGTACCACAAAACATTTTAGCAATTTGAGTTGAATTTATTTGGTCTGAAATTTGCTTGAAAACGCATATATACGGTTCCGGCAGCATAGGGGTTAATAATTATTGCATATCAATACATAATGAGGCCAACCTAATTTTATGTCAATTTGTAATTATACTACCCTGTACAAACATTCAGAAATCTGCAAGTGATATAACATGCTTAATACTGAGCTTTTTTAATCAATTAATTTTGTGTATATAGATCATTTTTTTTATAAATAACCCTGCTACATGTATGTGTAGCTGATCACTATGAAGTGTTAATTTTTCAATTTTGGCTTGATAAAGGTGGACTTTATGGTGGAGCCAGTGTTTTGAAGTCGCGTTTGCTGCCATGGCTTGGTCAGGGGATGGGTGGTGCTCCTGGTATTACCACAGATACCAGCATAAGTCTTATGGCTGAATCTGCTGCCAAGGATCGGGAGCTAAACCAGGTGCAGGACATGTATGAACGCTCACTTCAGACGCTCGAAGATGATCTACGGGCCACAAGAGACGAGGCTGACAACTTGAAACAAGAGTGTGTATATGTTGACAATGAGTGTGCAAGCTTGCAGTGGAAAATGCTCAAAAGGAAAATGTTTCTTTTGTACCCCCCTGAGCGATAATAAAGGTTTAAGTCATTCAGTATGGGTGATGAAATGTAACAGAGCCTGGGTACAATAGAAACTCTTTCTGCCCAAAAAAATTTGACTGCAATTAAACTCAGTTATTAAATAGTGCTGAAAGTCCTTTTATGCTTTTTTTTGCTTAATTAGCTTCAAAATTCAACTTCTGGTGATCACCAGGGCCCGGGTTCAAGAAGCGGTCTCAATCTCAGTAACCATGGTAGTGGTCTCAAACTGAGACCGAGATAGAGTATGAGCCCATTTCCTGGTTCAAGAAACGTTCTCATTTGAGAACGGTCTCAAACTGAGTCTGAGATCAAAACACTGAAACCACGTCAAGGTGGTTTTGAGATGGATGATACCATCTCACTCTCACTCAGTAACGTTATGGTCTCACCACCCTAAATAAGAGGAAATCCAAGCAGGTGTATACTAACAATGGACTCATTACACAATTTTTTTTATATTCGGCTGTTCCCACCTGTTGTGAATTAAAAAAAAATGCAGGTATATTATAATGTTGTGGATATTTACTAAGCACATACTGTTTCCTGTATTCAGGATATGATAGATAGACTGTTTCATGATAGTCTCGCAGGGATAAAGTGCTTGAAAAGAATGTGTGTCTGGTCTGTGATGGAGGGTATGAATTTGTGTGTAATTAGAACGGTGGTGACTTTGCCACTCACTAGGGGGCGTAGCTCAAAATCTGTCTGGGTAGCATACCCATTTCGAACCTGTTTTAGAACAAGGACGTCTCAGGCTTTATTATGATATGTAACACTAGTGGCGGGGGAGCCTAAAAAGTAATAAAATCGGACTGTACATTTGAGTGACTTTACATGCGTTTCAATGGGGCTGGCATTTGGGGTGGTGAGACCTTATAATCCATCCTACAAGTGTCATTTTTGTCTTGTATACACACATTTGTAGGCCTACATTTAATTATATGACGCCGTGGCGTAATGGTTAGACTTGTTGACTTAAAAGT
Organism: Flabesymbios commensalis; assembly: GCA_964017125.1. Lineage (NCBI taxonomy): Eukaryota > Metazoa > Annelida > Polychaeta > Terebellida > Flabelligeridae > Flabesymbios > Flabesymbios commensalis. The sequence goes on from OZ024913.1 coordinate 34,602,873, forward strand.
CCAAGGTAGCCGGTTCAAGTCCAAACACAGCTTAATTTTTTTTACCTCGATTTTTTTGATTTTTTAAAATCTATGGCGTTACGATAACTAGACTAGACAATATCAAATACAAAAAAAATAGATTAAATGCTTTTAAAATCACATTTATTGGAGAAATCATGCTATATGACAAGGCACATGAATTACAACACGTTTCCGTCACACGGAAATTAATCCGATTTTTAGTAAAACACAACAATTTTGGTCTCATTTTTATTGAAAAACGGTCTCAAGTGAGATTGAGCCCGAGACCGCTTCTTGAACCAGTGTTGGTCTCACTTTCTCCAATGAGACCATTTTCTCAGTTTGAGCCCGAGATTTGAGCCTGAGACTGAGACCGCTTCTTGAACCCGGGCCCAGGAGTGCAGTCAATTGCTCTCCTTGTACGTGTAGGGGTGGGCAGGAGAAGGGAGACCAGTCTCCACAAATTTTTACTTTTTGCCGCTCTTAATGGTCAATTGTAAATATTTGCATTGCAATTTTCTTTCTGTGGTATCCAATTCTGACCTGGTTAAGGAGCGCTTAGCGCCAGCGCGATCACACTTACAAATGAAGGACTGTTGTTGCCAACAGTATTCAATATTATGTGGTGTATTCTGACAATCAAAAACACTGTCAAGGTGGCTGTCGATTGTGTGTTGTGAGCAGTATTATATTCTATATGCCTGACCCTTTTTCAAACTCACAAATAACATTCAATTGATTAAAGCAATGTATGTGGACTGTCCACTATCGCTCGATTCTTAATTACATACATATTCAGTTGCGTTTCCCTTTGAAAACCATGCAGTGGAGCTATTATATATTTAAATGTTAATTAAGGTCGCTGCATTTAAGAATAAAGGTCACTTAACCCTTTCAGTCCAAGGACCGTCTTTATATGTCAGAATCTGACATCATATTCTAACGTATAAAGACGATCTCCTCGCTGAAAGAAATAAAATATTTCTTATGCTAGTAGACCCATAAACATAGGTATATTCAAATGAATCGTAAAGAGCTAAGTAAGACATTTATGATGATTTCAAAATGAGAAAAACCTTTGGCCTCCATGTTTTTTACAAAAATATTTCAGTGCTGTAAGGGTTAAGTAATACCAGATACCTCTGGTCTATTAAATCCTTAAATTTATCTGCCAGGTATCTAAATTTCATTTTGGCAACATTTAAAAAGTGTTTATCAAAAGCAGTGAAGCTATAGCTTATATCTTGTCTTGTCATATATAGGTTGGCGGAGACTCGTAATGAACTTGATGACACACAGAGACAATCCACAAGTGATAAGATGTTCATCAATTCTGAAGTGGATGAACTTCGAATCAAGTAAGCACTCGGGAGAATCATTGCTTGGCAAATTCATTTGGCATTATTCACTTGTATAAACATATTTATTTACATCTCCAAATAGCACATATGATCAGCTAATACATAAGATCTGCAAATTAACCCTTTAACTGCCTAATTATTCAATTGGAATTTTCACCCACTTGAAGTTGTGTCTCGCTATAAGCGATCCACAGCTTCAACTGAGTGAAAATTATTCAGATTTGACAAAATGAAGATTAACTCTTTCAAATCGTGCTGATTGATGTCCATTATGGCTTTACCATGCTTAAACGGCAGTACAGAATGTGGTAATAATTGAGTGAAAAACCCAATATCCTCGGCACCGGTGGTTAAAGGGTTTATCATTTGTATGTTTAAAGCTGAAATCAGGCCCATATATGACAATCCATCTGCAAGTAATCAGCCGCATCACATATTTTTATGTGCAGAAATGCCCAAATTAATGAAAGCTAAAAATATATTTTTTAATAAATCAATATTTTTTATAAATGATATCATTATATACATGTATGCATACTTCAGATCTCACTTTGTTTCTTTTAACTTTTTGATTTTTTTTTAAATAATATAAGTATTGACAAGGGACTTAAAATCTTTATTTTAAGGGCTTTCTCTTCTTTTGTAACAATCATGCTTTGAAATAGTTAAAATTCAGTTTGGACGGTAGAAATAAAGTATTATCTCATTTTCTGAAATGTGTGATGTGACTACATTTTGTGCATATGAGCTACATATATATAATTATAGTCTACAAAGTAAAGAATCATTTGTGGTGATAATATAAACTATTGATGCCAGAAAAAACAACTGTGAATACCTTCTGTATAATTTTGATCAGTAAGTTACCATGATTAAATCCAGAAAGCATTATTTAAATTTCAAAACCTGTGATTTAATGTTTGTTTTCCATGAAGATTACGTGCTGCTGAAAATAATTTGGCCACCATGCGAACAAAGGGCGGTCTTGTAGACACTTATGAACGTCAGATAAGACGACTGAAGGATGACATATCTGTTTTGACCGGTCATAAAGATGTCCTCATGAATGGGTGAGCAAGCTTGTTTTCTACTTTTGTAAAATGAATAGCTGCCGAAGCTGGTGTTAAATATATAAGGCACAGTGCCCTTTCTTTTTGTTGGCTCATCTTAGTTTTCAAACAAAGTGCTCTTCATCAAAAATGTCTTTTTTTTAATGTTTTGATTGTGATCTTTACATATTTTTAGAAATGGAGAACAGAAAGCGTAATTCATTCAAAATGTATTTTAAATGGATGCAATATGTTCATATATTTCAGTGATGTGGATAATTTGAAGCCTATTCGCTCTCTGTCCCGATCATCTTCTCCTTTTGCTCATGATGACGTCACACAACGAGTGCGCCAGCAAAACATAATCACACGCTTTAATGATATGTTTGCGTCAGATCGGTTAGATGCTATGGACATCTTGAGACGCTATTCGGATGATCATGAGAATAATCAGCGCATCTGCTTCACCGTAATGCAGGTCATAATGATATTCATTATCAATAGTTTTTGTCAGTGTTCTTCCTGATACATTTGTCAATTTATTGCAATGCAAATCTACATTCTTATGAAGTTTAAAACCTTTTTAATTTCAGTGTGGGCAATAATATGCTTGAAATATCTATATATATAAATATATAAACCATTTATTACCTAGTCAAAGTGAATACCTTATATCTTTTTTCATATCTCCCGCTAAGTTATGATATTTAAATTTTCACCCAATTGGAAGTTAGGCCTCACTGCTGCGACCCACAACTTCAAGTGGGTGAAAAAAACTTATGTTTGCTTGCTCCCAATAACAGTGATTTGATCAACCAGTAAGATTAAGAATGTTTAAAGTTGTGCTTAGCGCATTTCGCGCACAGTACTGTTAAAGTTATTATAGGATCTTCAAATGTTTTTTACATTTTCACATTTCTGTAATCTGAATAAGTTTTTATTTAATTTCTGAAGATTAAACTAGCCTAATTGGTAAAGTCATAAATGATTTTAAAAACTAAATTTTATGCTTAATTATTTCTCTTAACATTGCTGCTAAAAAAAGTGATGTTCAGGTAATTGATTATGAGGGACAATTAGTTTGTAATACTGATTATTGATTACAAACATTGTCAATCAATTGTGGAGGATATATATGTATTACCCATATTTTTTTGCACTATACAAAATATACTATGGATACAATTCCAGGACTAAAAATTCATAATTCGGCAGTTCAACAGAACAATGGTTAAATCCCTTAAACCAATGCAATTAATGATAAGCCATGTTTGTAATTGCAAACGGTAGTGCTTTATGTTTTATTCTACAATTTTTTGCCTGACAGGAGGCATCAACAGCAGCCAAGCTGGCATTCAGCTCCTTCAAGATGAAGATTCGCTCTACGTTGGCTGCCACTCACATGGGACCAGACACCCTGGAGGAAGCTGTGCAGGATTACATTAACAGAAATGTTGATCTTTATGACCTACCTGGTCTAGTGGCTGTAAGTTTACACAAGCTACAGACATTAAGCCACTGTGTTTTATTTCTCTGTTTTAGATCAGAAGAAATCTAATGAGGGAGAGCGGTAAAAAAACATTTAAGAAAAAAAACATTGAACCTGTTTTTGGGAGAGTTAATGACCAAATAAAAAAAACATGGGACAATTTTCTGGAACAGTTAGTGAGGGTGACAAAATAAAAAAAACTTTTGACTTATTTTAAATAAAGTTAATAAGGGCGACAAAAAAAAACAAGCTAAAAAACATAACTGGAAAAAGTTTTTTCTATCTCCTGAAATGAAATGTTTTTTGGGGGAAATCGGCAACAATCCAATAAGAGCGCTGGGCAGAAAAAACACATGTTTTTTTGTTAATGCATGGCCTTAATCTAATGCGCAAGCTCATTAGAAACAGAGAAAAAAACATGGTGGCCTTACAAGTCATACTTTGAAATGAAATCATTTAACACAAAATTTCATGGATTAATATCCACACCTGCAAAAAACCATTCTTTTAATCATGGTACGAAAAATAAAGTCTGATATTCTATATATCTGGTTTTTGAAAATATTATGTTGGACTGACCACATCTCTCTGAATAATTATGAGTGAGTAGTCAGTGAATAATGGGCTTATTTGTAAGTCATGTAACAATTACATCCTTGCGTACATCAATATTTGATACACTAAAGTGTGACGCATACTGTGTAAGTTAAGGATACACGCAACTGTAATATGGTCCATTTTTTTCAAGTTTTAAATTTTTGAAGCTTGAATTTGCATTATAGTTATCCAGAGAGCTCTGTACTCAGTATTTTCTTCAGAACTAACTGTATATATATCCATTGTTTTCCTTATCCAGGATGTTGTTCGTGCATTGAACCGAAAACCCAATTTGTACTTGCCACCAGATGTCTCCTTCACTGTGATACAACCCTTTATTCGAGAGGCTTGCAAATTATGCTGGAATATGTGTGCTCTAGCTAACCCTATGGATATCAGCCTCGCTAATGATGCAGAGCTGTATGATGATTCCAAGTGAGTTGGTAATGGTGCTCTCACCTTTGAATGTGAAGGTATTGTGTGTCAATTTGTGGTGCAGATAACCCTGAGACACATTACTATAAATTCATCATGTTAAAAATTGTGAGGGTTGTCTCAAATATAACTGAGGAAATGCAAACAGTTGAACAATGTACAATTGGTCATTTTTAGAACGTGAGCCCTTTAACCGCCAAATTATTCAATCCAAATTTTCACCCACTTGAAATAGAGGTTTACTATTTTCAAATTTTGCTGATTGATATCACATTTTATTTTTAAGGTGTTTAAAAGGTGGTACTTGATGTAGCAATAAAAAAAATTTAAAAATGAATATATTTGGGACCGACGGTTAAAGGTTTAATTCCCTGCTAAAAAATTCTGATACATATGGTACACACACATTTTTATTCATTGGCCCTGAAGGGGTTTGTCATCATGGTTGTGTGCTTTCCCGTTACTGTCATTTGTTTTGGCTGCTGCTTTAATATTTTCTAGGAGATTTATTTCATACAAACATTCTTCCCCTCCAGCAATTTTTTTAAACTAAAGATCAAGGTCATAGTGGGTCAAAGTCAAGGGTGAAGGATTTTTTTTATGCGATATCTCAAAAAATACTGATTTCCTCTCCTTCATTTGTATGTAAAGTTACCCACAGGTTTAGTGTGAACTGATTAGATTTACAGATAAATTTCCACGCCATTCCTTCTGCAAATCCTGTAATATAACCTTCATCTATTAACAAGAGATTGTAAATGTTTACCGGCAAAACCTTTTATGTGCACTGTTTTTAATAGACCAACATGTTGATTCCATAATAAAAATAAACTAGATTCAGTAATAAAACAAGATTTCTTGTCTGGTTCACGAAAACAAATTGATGTGATATGTAGTGAACTTCCCTGATCATAAATTATGTTTTAATTGTTTACCAGTAGTGTCCTGGCACAGGGGAGTACAAGAGCAGCAAAAGGTTAAGCATCTGCGTTACTAACCTTTACTGGACCTCAGACTACTAAAACAAGAGATACCAAAAAAACACCTAGATATTACCGGACATGAAAGCAGGCCAATTTTATTGTTTATCAGACCTTCACATTTATTACTCAGTTTGGTCGGATGTGAATTTTAATCACAGCAGTTACAATAACAAACTGATAGATTTTGTGATATTATTTTTGTAGAAATGAAAGAAAGTGAAAAAGGGGATAGTATAAGAACTGATTGTGTGAAGAATATATTTGGTTGTTCTGGCCTTCTTATGTAGTACGAAAGCATGATACATTTTTTACTATGCTTATACATGTTCTATGGATATCTACTAACATTAAGTCGTTTGCATCGAAGGCTTTCTCCGAAGGATATCTGTATCGGTACCTTTTATCATGAAAAACATCAATCAAATAAAAAAAAACTTCTATAGCGTCTATATTCTCAGCGGACCGAGCTTAGAGGTGCACAAATCCTTAGCGTGATCATGTGTCATAATCGAGGCCAAAGCAGGTTCGTCAACAGGTAGCCGGGCTGCTGAGGGACTAGGGTGGAAAAGCCACGTCAAATAGGTGAGATTTAAGTGATTTCCGAAATGTTAAGATTGTTTTGGCATTACGTATTGGCACAGGCAGGGCGTTCCATAAGGCTGAACCAGATATAGAGAAAGCTCTTGACCCAGTCTTAGTCTTTAAACGAGGAACAACAAATCTATTCGAATTAGTGGAGCGTAGATATTTTGCGCATTTCGGCCGAACAAGTAAATCAGCCAGATATGCAGGTTGGTTTTCTTTTAGGGTTCGAAAAGTTATCGCTCATATTTTAAAATGAATGCGAAACTTGACAGGAAGCCAATGAAATCGTTTTAGAATTGGAACATAACATAATTTTAGGGTATATAATCGTAATTATTTTTTGGCCCAGTTCATACTCAACTGAAGATCTTGCCCAGGGCTGTGAGATCAAAATTTGTTTGCATTCAAACTATTATATTTATTTATTTTGTGAACAATTGCTGATTTTTAACATCGCTTCCAATGGCTCCACACGTGGTTGTGTTGCAATCAAGCACAGCATTTTTTTATGGCTATTTTCTCTTTTCACTATGCTATCACGCTTCCACTTATGCAACATTTTTCTTTAGGTACAGACGCAGTTATGATTCAGAATATACCGCACCTCTTGTGAACCATCACATCTGGCCCTCTCTAATGCAAGGATTGCGTGTTGTGATGAAAGGCGAAGCATGTACACGTCGAGGCGCTTCTCTGGTTGGTATTCCAGCATTCTCAATGTGATCCAAAATAACAATTACACAATAAAATTTAAAAAATTAGATATTACATTTAATTAAAAACTGCCCAATTTAATATTGTATATGTTTCTCTAATACCTACTCATTTTTTCAGACCCCCCGTCGTAGCCGCAGTCCTACACGATCACGTAGTCCAACCAGAGCCATGAGCAGATCTCCTTCACCACGTCCAATTTCACGAGCCCGTAGTCGGTCACCAAGTCCCAGTAAGTTATGTTTTTGACAAATATTTATTGAATTACTAGTAAGCCTTGTCAAGTTCTTTAAAAAAATATTTTCACTTTATCTGCACATTCTAGTAAGATAGCAAAAACTGTTGTGCTTTTCTATGAAAAATTTATATTTTTCAACAAAAAAGCGAGCCTTCGGTCCTAGATCCAATGTGATACAACACTTGGTTGTTTAAATGTAATTAAAAGTGTAAAGACAAATTTGATCTAATTGAAGTCATTAAGTATATGTATAAGTACATAAGTATATAAAATGAAATAAATTAATATAATTAGCGATAGAAAAAGCTTAGGTATATTTTCATGCAGCCAGATTGTAAATCAGTACAGACCCATTTCGTTTTGCACACACTTATCCTTGTTGCTGTGTACAGTCTGCAATGCTCCTTATTATATCATCTAGTAATCTGTAAACTGTATGTGATGTACACTGTGTGTGCCATGCTTTCGGTTGTTACACGTGTTTCTGGTGTTTGTGGTATATAGTGCGTTCACGGGCGCTTCGTGCCTGAGACTTTGAGGATGCTGCTGACAAGCTATCTCTGTTTCCTGCCTTGGTAAGCGGTCTCTTGCTACTGTGTGGTTTTCATTTTTTCCTCTAACAAAGGGTATGCTACTACCATCCTCTCCTCTCTAGTACTGCATTCCATCGGAGAAGGTGATCTACACAGAAGCTTTGTACAGAGCTGCTTTAGATATTTAAAAAAGTTTATTAATAACACAGCTGTGTAAATATGCCGTACATGGTAGAGAATAAGTTATTCATGGTTCCAAGATTCATGTAGGAAATGTTTAAATTTTACTCACTTCGAAACTTAGTGTGAAACAATTGTGAAGGCAAGTCAAGACTTCACAATCATTTCACTCTAAGTTCCAAAGTGAGTAAAATTTAACCACTTTCTATACGCAGGACATGTTTTTTGACATTTCAATGCCTATCATCATATGCTTTAAAACCCACTGATTTTATAAACAAATACATGTGGTACTATGATCTTTTCATCTGAATTTATTCATTAATTTGTTTGGATTTACCGGTAATACAGAAATTCCTAAAATCTGCTCAATTTATTCTCATAGATTCTGGTGGGTGTGTACTGGATTGAAGCATATAATGTCAGTTTCGATAGTAAATATGGGTGAGATCATTAATTGTCGTAAATTGTGACGGACGGAATTCAGAGATAAATCCCTAGGTGCAGTTCACAAAAAAAGTTTTTATGATTTTTTTTAAATCCATTTGAAATAATTGAGAGAGAACAAAGTTAATTATATGACTTTTTATATCTTGGCACATATGTGTTGCTTAGCAACTGATAAAGTATCAGCGTGACGGACGGAATCACAAAATGTGCCTTTAACTGACCCCCCTTATGTATGCTCAAAATTCTCTGATTATTGTACACATGCATCATATTGAATGCCTGTTTTGAAAAGTCTTAGTTAGATGCTATTTAGTGCTTATATAATTTTTTCTATATCTCATGTCATACATTTACGATGAGTGAAAACCCCGAGTGAAGTCAGTGTGACGGACGGAAAGTGATGGACGGAAAACTTTTTTTTATAATGTGGCCTCCATCCTCCCCTAAATCCACACATTTTATCTGATCGTGAAATTATTATAACCACATCGTACATTTGCATAGCAAATATTAAAGTCTCCACCTTCCGCAATTACAATTTTTATTGCCAATGCAGTAACGATAGGACTTTATAACATAAGTGACATGGCGGCCATCTTGGATATGCAAATTAGCTGATTTTTAAACTCCGCCAGGGTGATCCATCAGAGGGTGTTCAGAAGAAATTTGGTGAAGATCTGATGAATATTGGCGACTAGAGAGTGTTTACATCGATCTTGGATATGCAAAATAGCCCATGGCGTCCATGTTGAATATGCAAATTAGCTGATTTTCAAACTCGATCAGAATAATCCTTCCGTCGATCTTGGATATATGCAAATTAGCTCAGCATAATTCGCAAAATATCTGAATTTTCGAAGTCAAACAGGATAATCCATCAGAGGGTGTTCAGAAGAAATTTCACAAAGATCGAATGAATATTAGAGACTGGAGAGCGTTTACATCGATCTTGGATATGCAAATTAGCCCATGGCGGCCATTTTGAATATGCAAATTAGCTTATTTTTGAAATAAACCATATTAATCCTTCAGAGGGTACGGATTCAGAAAGATATCGGATGAATATTGGCAACTAGAGAGTGTTTATATCGATCTTGGATATGCAAATTAGCCCATGGCGGTCATGTTGAAAATGCAAATTAGCTGATTTTCAAACTCGACCAGAATAATCCTTAATAATCCTTTCGTCGATCTTGGATATATGCAAATTAGCTCAGCATAATATGCAAAATAGCTGATTTTCGAACTCAAACAGGATAATCCATCAGAGGGTGTTCAGAAGAAATTTCGCAAAGATCGGATGAGTTTTAGAGACTGGAGAGCGTTTACATCAATCTTGGATATATGCAAATTAGCCCATGGCGGCCATTTTGAATATGCAAATTAGGTTATTTTCGAAATAAATCAGAATAATCCTTTAAAGAGTATACAGAAAGATATCTGATGAATATTGGCGACTAGAGAGCGTTTACATCGATCTTGGATATGCAAATTAGACTATGGCGGTCATGTTGAATATGCAAATTAGCTTATTTTCGAACTCAGCCAGAATTATAATCCTTTCGTCGATCCTGGATATGCAAATTCGCCCAGCATAATATGCAAACTAGCCAATTTTCTAACTCAACAAGAATAATCCATCAGTCAGAGGGTGCGCGTTCAGAAGAAATTTCGCACAGATGGGACGAATATTGGCGACTAGAGAGCGTTTACATCGATCTTGGATATGCAAATTAGACTATGGCGGTCATGTTGAATATGCAAATTAGATTATTTTCGAACTCAGCCAGAATTATAATCCTTTCGTCGATCCTGGATATGCAAATTAGCCCAGCATAATATGCAAACTAGCCAATTTTCTAACCCAACAAGAATAATCCATCAGTCAGAGGGTGCGCGTTCAGAAGAAAATTCGCACAGAAGGGACAAATATTGGTGACTGGAGAGCGTTTACATCGATCTTGGATATGCAAACTAGCCCATGGCGGCCATGTTGAATATGCAAATTAGCTGATTTTCAAACTCAACCAGAATAATCCTTTAGAAAGTATTCAGAAAAGTATTCGTGAGGATCGGATGAATATTGGCGACTGGAGAGCGTTTACTTCTACCTTGGATAATGGATATGCAAATTGGCACATGAGGCCATGTTGGATATATGCAAATTAGCTGATTTTCGAACTCAAACAGGATAATCCATTAGATGGTGTTCAGAAAAAACAATAAGTCTCCAACCAAATACAACGCTAAATTATTGAACTGGAATTTTTAATCCCTTAAAGTTGTGTCATGCTACTGCAATCCACAACTTCAAGTGGGTAAAAATTACTTATTTCTGTGTTTTGAATCAAAACATATATATGCCAGCTAATCTGGCAGATTTAATGCTCATTTCTCACTCAAATCGATCAATGTCACTCACTCATTTTTGAACCATCTAATTACCAAATGAGAAGACTGTAATTCAAACTTTCCAAAAGATATGAAGCATCAAAGGAGTTTTAGCTATTATATGCTGTGACTTTGGTCATAAACGGTCAGTCATTTTTAAACTCGACCTGTAGTTTCCTCAGATGCACTTCATCTTGGGTTTCAAATAGGGAACTTCCATCTTTAAAAATCAATATTAATGTTTATGAAACTAATTGTGATTGACAAACTGAACAGTGGTGTGACCTTGACCCTTAAAATAGGTCAAGGTCACTCATCTTCAAACTCGACCTGTAATTTCCTAAGATGCATATGTACACCAAATGAAGACTACCTGAAACGATTCAAAAGATATAGCACATCAAATGAATTTTAGTCCAGATATGCTGACAGCTGTGACCTTGATATTGACCCAAGGTCAATCAGGGTCAATGGAATAAAAAACCAAAGCCATATGGTATACAAGTTTAAAATATAAAGTCAATACAATAAGTCATGTTGCCAGGGGAGCTATTTGAGTATGATGCGCTGGCGAACAAGCATGGACGGAAGACGCAGAGTGCTAAGGGATGACAATGTCGCTAAAAAAACAAGCACATAAAATTGCCATTTCACGTCCCGTCACCAACCCCCCCCCCCCCCCCCTTATGATCCCCCCTAGCCCGAACACTACCCCCTGCCCCCAGATATGTCCCAGTGACTACAGACAGCACATTATTGAGTTGCATGCATTTAAAAACCTGTTGGTAATACTTGGCTTTGCATTTGCCTCTTGTGTTTTGCATGCCAAGAGGCAAGTGAAGAAAAACAATTGAAGTTTATTTATAAGTCATGTTAACATTACGTAAACAAATTATGGTACTTATAAATGGTAATTACTCTATTTTAAGCTTGGTAATTTTTTATGTACTAGAGAAAATAAATTAGCAGCCTCATCTTACATGTAGACCAATTCTGTAATCGTCATTGGGTAAAATTTGCATCAAACTTGCTTCGGGTGAACAAAAAAAACACATTTCCGTCCGTAACACCAGCAAATTCCGTCCGTCACGGCAATATTTTCGCAAGGTTTTTCTTTAATATATTTTGTACTGGCACATCAATGTAAATAATCATCTTTCCTACTAATTAGTGTTAGGGAGCAGTAAGAGAAAACAGAAAGTTTCACTAAATAAATTTATTATACGTGGCAGCACATTAATTAAAAGACTTCAAAACGTGACGGACGGAAATTGCATTAAATAACCCCTCTTTAAAAACACAAACTGCCACAATTTATTTTTTTTTTGTTTTACAATGCACAATATAGACATACACTATCAGAAGACATATCTACATCGAACATTAATAACTCTCTGAACTAGGTAGACAGTTTTTTTATTTTCCGTCCGTCACGGCTCAAAAAGGCATTTCAGCTATTAATGTGTTGCCAGGGCGACAAGATTTTGCAAAAACAAAAAAAAATCTAGAGAATCAAATCCGCTCAGATGTTTTCTTCAAATTAGAATCTTGATTTAGATAAGAATCGCGCAATACAATTTGAGCCATTTGGTTGACACATTAATGATATGACCCATATCTAAAAAAAAGATATATTTACACTTTTAAAACATTTTTTTTCTCAATATCCTGTCATGGTTTATTAAGTGGCATTAGATACATTTACATTACAATTATCATATGAAACCATGGTCATGTATTTCGATTTCATATCTTATTTACAAATTTTTAAAGGTCAAACAAAGGTAAACACAATTTTCAGCTCAATGCATCATATGGTTTCTAAAGTGGTTGGTATTACATCTATTTTTACTTTACAATTCCAAATATTCCGGTAACTCAGTGAATAATCCTCATGACTTTATCTTTTATGCAAAAGACAAAGTTAATTCTAGAGATACTGTGAGTCTAGATTTCTCTCTAGGTTTTAATGATAATTATAATTTTCACAGTATGTAAACGCGTGTGTATATAAGTTAACCAATACTTTTATTTGAATACTGCTGGGCCATATGATTTGTTATAAGCATATAAGTTACTAGGATAAGACTTGTTGGTTATCAGCATGCAAATGCATACATGATCAGTATCTCTATTTAATCCATCTACTATATTCTTCTGCTCTCCTGATATTGTTCTACTCTCACATTTGCCACAAGGAGATTTTATCTGATTCTCAGTGTTCTCGATCTACTCTAATTACTGCTGGCGTTGTGGTTTTGTTTGAGCTCATAGAGACATATGTCATCTGTATTTATAGATAGCAGAGTTATGTTTTAATAAGGGCTCAAAATATAGACAGAACACACACAAGCACACATGAAGTCTTCTATAATTTATGTATTACCTCTTCATCAATTTCAATACAACTGCCAATATATTTTTCTATAGTATTATTTTTAAATATTATCTTTCTGAACTACTCTAGCTACAGCAGACTAAAAAAATTGGAGAGAGTCAAAGTGGATTTGAAAGGTTCACTTTTGCTTTAGTTGTTTTGTTTTTAATGTATTTGCATTATGTCAAACTACCGTGGTAAACTTTGTTTAAAACATTGTTTCTAGCTCTTTGTTCTTTTTATTCACACACCAGGTGTTTATAGAATAAGATTTTATCTTATCTTATCTTTAGTAAAAACTTTCATCATAGGACCACTGTATGTATTGGTAATTTGTTGACATGTCACACATTTTATAACACTGCTATGGGAGTATGCTTGAATAATTTTTTCTACAATTTTTTATCCCCTGCCCGTAGGGGAAGGGGGATTTTAGTCGCGTCAGGATTCTGTCCGGCGTCACGTTTTCTTGTGGGCGCAAAAACTTAAAAACTACTGAAATTTCACTATGACATTCCTAGCAACATGGGGATGTGCAAATGATTTTTTAGAGATGCTACCAAAATTCAAAATGGCCGCCAGAGGTCAACTTTAAATTTTTTCGTGGGCGCAAAAACTCTTAAAACTTAAGTCATAAATTATTCAAATTTTGCTTTCGCATTCCCCATGATAGAGAGATGTGCAGGTGACTTTTTCAAGGTTTTATTGAAATTCAAAATGGCTGCCACAGATCGACTTGAATTTTTCGGGGGGGGCGTAAAAACTCAAAAAAATTGTCTTGTCAATTTTTTTGACATTTTACCATCACATTCCTTGCAACATGGGGATGTGCAAGTGATTTTCTAAAGATGCTACCAAAATTCAAATGGCTGCTAGAGGTCAACTCCAAATTTTTTTGTGGGCGCAAAAACTCCAAAACTTAAAGTCGGAAATTATTCAAATTTTACTATCACATTCCCCACGATATGGAGATGTGCAAGTGATATTTTTAAGGTTTTACTGAAATTCAAAATGGCCGCCATGGATAAACTTCAAATTTTTTGTGGGGGCAAAAACTGAAAAATTAAAATCAGTAATAATTCACATTGTACAATCACATTACCCACCATCTGGAAATGTGCATGTGATTTTACTGAAATTTACAATGGCCACCACAAAATCGACTTTTTAAATATTTGTGACCTCAAAAAGTCTAACCTAATTTATGGCGGGGGATGATATAGGACTTCAGTCCTCTTATTATCAGTAGTATTATTAAAATAGTGGTTTTCAGAAGAGCCTGCTGAAATTGTGTCTATTTTTCATTTATTTGAAGCTGGAATTGCTGATGCGATTCCCTGCTTCATAATGACAAAAAATCATTATATTTATGAAAAACAGACATCTAAATTCAGTGCCTACTGCTGCTTCGAACGGAACCAGACTGCTTAAATTCTCCCCCCTATACCCAGCAAACACTACACGCTGGCCCAATGTTGTTTTACTGTTGGCCCACCGTCTACAACGTTGGCCCAACAATAAACCAAGATTGAGCCAATGATTCATGTTTAATGGGTATAACAACAAAATGTCCAGCAATTCAAATGGTGTAGTGTTGTGCATCCAGCCACAAGGAAAACATATAATCACTTGAAAATAAATTGCTATTCCTACTGACTATGTACATTTTACGTTGTTAAATCACAATACTGTAGATCTGGTAATATTCGTGAGGTTTTTATTTTTTTGCAAGGAGGACAAATTCGTGAATCTCACAAAAATTATTATTATAATAGCGCTACTGAATAAAAAAGAAAATTAGCTAATTTTAAACTTTGTGAAAAATTCAGAAATCAGAAATTTGCGAAAATTTAAACACGTGAAAATTACCAAATGTACAGTATTTGGGCTGAGAATTACTTTTTTTGTGTGGAGGTTGGCATCTCTGCCGGTATATCAGAATCCTCATACAGCATGGATTATTTGTATGTTAACCCATAACCCTTACAACGCTGATTTTTTTTTGTGAAAACCTTGGAGACCAAAGTTTTTTTTCTATTTTAAATCAGCATACATGTCTTAGTTGGCTCTTTTGATTCATTTGAATACCTATGTAATGGGATTACAGCCATTGGAAATATGTTTACTCTTACATAGCGGGGGTCGACTTCCGATTGTGACGACTAAAGTCGATCCCCGCGCTGTAACTTGGAGTTAAGTTTGCAAAATTGGCTCATATACATATTTTGACTCAAATTGTACCAATATGTGTATTTTTCACCCACTGGAAATTGTGGATCATGGTAGCGGGACACAACTTCAAGTGGGTGAAAAAATGTAATTGTTTAATTTGGCGCTTTGTGGGTTAAGTCATGTTCCTATATAACTTTATGTATATCTAAAATATTGAGCACATAGTTTAATAGTAGCTGATATCTCACTATGTTTTGTGTTTCAGTTTTCCGAGCCAGCAGTCGCTTGTCACGCTCCAGCTCACCAAGTAGAGCAGTAACAGCTTCCACATCACTGTCACATTATGGAGTTCAGTCCTAGACATATAATACAACTGGTCTGCATCTGAGGAAATACAACTGGCCAAAATAAACATGAGTTTAACATTTAGTATTCAGCAGTGTGAAGTTACATCACTGGGAGAACCCAGCTGTGATGTGCTGATTCATAACGTTGTGAACGCTGGCCAAGATATTCTGCAGTACTGGTGTGAAGATGATATCATGTGATATTTGTGACACTTTAAATTGGCTCATTCAGGGAAATTCTTCCAAATTGTGCTAACTGGATTACGCAGCAACATTGTGTCACTGTTTAATAGTAGATAGTTTTGTGGAATAGCACTAGTTGAAGTGAATATTTACGTTGCATGTAGACGTGTAGTACAGTGCCATTTGATAGTATTAATAATATTATAATTAATATCACACTGTTTATTGTAGGGGAAAGTTTTTTTTATGAGTATAGTTTTAGTAATGGCCAACTATGTCTGTGATAATAATAGTAATCAATCTACAATTGGTGTATTTTTAAGGTGATATTTAGAGCAGTTTATTACTCATTAGTTATGTTTTTTTTCATGTTAATCAAGTTGCTTACGATTAGTTTTAAGTTCAAGATTTCAAATATATTTACATATAACTGCATTCCTAGCAACGATATAAATGATAGTATTGATAAGCTTTAGGAAAGTATTTTTTGCATCAGTTACAGCTTAAAATGTGCATAATTCTATGTTTATTTATGTCGTTATTATTATACTATTATTATTATCAGTTTATTATCAACTGTTGAAAGTTTTACCTTTTTAAAATGACATTTTGCATCAAATCAAGCCTGTGTCAGGTGTAGATTTATTAGACTGAAATAATTAAAACAAGTATGCAATGAATCAATGCTCATTCCTGTTAAACATGAGGCTATGGCCCAATCTTGAGCTGATGTTGGGCCAGCGTTGTTGATGATGAGCCCAAGGCAGACCAACACTAGGCCAATGTCACGTGTTTGCTATGTTGGTACACTTTCTAAATTTTTCTTATTATAATCTGCTGCAACAATTTCTACATTGGAACATGCTATTATAGTACACCATAACATGTTTTTGATAATTTGTTCAATACATTCCTCAAGCTTTGTCAACACATGTATACTTGATATGCACATTAATAATGGCTGTTATCATCCTGCAAAGTGAGCCATCGGAGGCTCTTCTCATTATATAAAATCTATATAATTTTGTTGTTTTAGACATAATTTAGTTTCTTTTAGGTTATATATACCGTATTTTAAACTAACAGGTGAAGGTGGTTAAGTGCCATTTAAAAGGGAATATTTCCGCATTATACCTGACAGTGTAATAAATGTACATATTATATGAATTATGTTACCTGCTGATTGTGTGACTGTATATTAGTGCAACTAACTAGTTTAAACTGTGATATAAATTATATTTATATAATATGATTGATTATGTCTGTTAAATTTATGCTGATTTTGTTTTGAATACATTAGTTTTACTGATCAGGACTGTGATAATTGTTTAAGAGCTGTGATTATTTCTGTGTGAAAATAATCTATTTTAATATTCATATCTTTCGAATATCTGATTGATTTACGTAAGTAACTGGTCATTTAATAACTGGATTGCTCAATTTACTCTACATTTATGTAAATGTTTACAACTTTATTCGATCAAATGTTTCATAGAAATTGTATGTTTTAGGTATGAAGTAGGGAAAAAAGAGGAGTACCGGTACGTAGACGTACTGTTATGTACTCCCCTGAGAAAGACCCCTCCACTGTCCTCAAGTTGTCTGTATTTCTTTTTTAAGCTAATAAAAGTTGATCTTTGATGATTGTCATGAGCACTCTTAATAATCTTCTACTTGCACTATGCTAAGATTTTTTTTGTTCCATCTAAAATTCTGCTTAATTTATTTAACAAAACTTTGTCTAGATGTGTGTTTTTTTTCTAAATATATATTTTTCAATTAGAGACAGTCATGATTTTGGTTGAAGCCTTGATCCTAATCTTTGTGAAATATGGGGGGGGGGGGGGGGGTGGTAGAAAAATCATAATATGCTGTGATTGTTATCATGATTGAATCTCAATAAATTATTCGAAAAATATGATTGTTGTTTTGTATATAGCTGGTAGACATGCATGGGGTTCTATAAATAAATTGCATCTGATTTGACAGGGCGATTACGAAACATGTACAACTGTATGAGGCAGGGCACATTTTGCTTACTAGCATGTACATATTAATTCTACCAGTCACACGCATATCATGGAGACATGTAATTAATCATCCCCTTCACCGTTACTGCAATTGACAAGATATTTGGCGTACCCAGACAGTGGCACCATTAACATTTTGGCAAATTTCCTTTATAATTGACTGCTTGGTGACCATTGAAAAAAGGAAAATTCTTTAGGTATATTTAGTAGTATATATAGTCGATAGTATATTTACTTCTGACCTAGAGGGTCAAACAGAGGTCAATCGCACTTTAATTGTTTGTAACTTCAAAGCATTGGTCTATATAATAATTAAGAAGCAGGGAGGCGTTTCACTAACATTCCTTATCCTTAAAATCCACCATAATTCCTTAAACTGCACCTTAAATAAGGATTTTCCTTAAATATTCTTTTTACCTTTTCACTAACATTCCTTCCTTAAAAAAATCCTTGTTTATCGTACAAAAAACAGACACATAAAATGGGGAAAATTTGTTTATTAAAAATAAACATCGAATTAAACGACTACAAATTAAAAGGGCTTCACTTCAAATGTTGTTAATGTAAACGTGGTTGTAACAGAGTGAAGCCCTAAGACCAAAATAGGTATAAATTTACTTGACAGTCAGTTAACAGGATTAACCAGTGAATATTTATACATGTCTCTAATTGATCTAATCTACTATGAATATTTATACATGTCTCAAATTGATCAAATCTACTAGGACTATTTATACATGTCTCTGATTGATCTAATCTACTATGAATATTTATACATGTCTCTGATTGATCTAATCTACTATTTAAATGTGAACTTTGACTCTTGTATCATTACAAACAAATTAGATAATATCAACCAAACTATCAATAACAATCTAGTAATTGTTCACACAAAACCAAACCTATCAATAACAATCTACTAATTGTTCACATTAATATATTAATGAACATTGACTCTTGTATCATTACATACAAATTACATAATATTGACAAAATCTATCAATAACATTATTAAACAAGATTATCTGTTGTTGAGGAGGGTATGAAAACGGCACACAGACACAAAGTGTCTGACCCCCACAACACAAACTTACGAATGCATCGTAAGAGCACATATGAATTCCAACCTCTCATCTGTCTAATCCACCATTACTTGCGGCATCAGAAACAACACTAATTCTAAATAGTGAAGTGCTATATAGTCTGAAATTTAGTTTTTAAATTGAAATTAGGATGTCTACAGAAGTGAAACTTGAAATTTACATGTAATGAATAGATAAACGAATAATTAAAATTTCCAAATGTAGATAATAAGGGACACATTATCATAACATCTATTGTATTTATAATTCCTGAAGCAAGTCTGAGTAGTGTTTTGACTGGCTGGATTTATATGTCAGTGGAATTTTATTTTCTGTAAGTGTAAAATCTGACAACAGAAGTATACAGACCTCATTTTGAGCTGACCTAGGTATTGCAGACACACTTTGAAAACATAAGAAGACCACAAAACATAGATTTAGAAGGATTTGAAGCAAATTAGGAACATGAGGAAATGGTCCACATCTTGAGTATTGCTGTATTCACTAAAAATGGTGTTTACATATACATTCAAAAGCAAGATCTGAAGAATTTAAAAAAAAAAAAAAATAATAATAATAATTATAATTTCTTACTCACGCAGTTATTGACGAAAAAGTACAATTTTAGCTTTTTCTTCTCTTCTACGGGAGAAGAAAAAGGACATAAATCATTCACATTTAAAGTAATTCCACCTGTAAGAATGAGCTTGTGGAATTTGTATCAAAAACCGACTGGCCGAAATCGGGTTGGCAAATCACTCCCCATCATGTTTTCCATTGTTAGAACAGCTGGCGCAAGTCCTGCCGAACTAGCAAATGGAAAATCATATGTTTGGTTCTTCACAAAGTTTATTGCATCTGGCGCAAGTCCGGATGCATCCTGCCCATACTTGCTAGCACTGATTTCAGCAGCTGGTGCAAATCCTGATGCTAGAATAAACTAATTCCACCTGTAAGAATGAGCTTGTGGATATTGTATCAAAAACCGACTGGCCGAAATCGGGTTGGCAAATCACTCCCCATCCTGTTTTCCATTGTTAGAACAGCTGGCGCAAGTACTGCCGAACTAACAAATGAAAAATCATATGTTTGGTTCTTCACAAAGTTTATTGCATCCTGCCCATCCTTGCTAGCACTGATTTCAGCAGCTGGCGCAAATCCAGTTGGCAAATCACTCCCCATCATGTTTGCTATAGTTAGAACAGCTGGCGCAAGTCCTGCCGAACTAACAAATGAATAATCATATGTTTGGTTCTTCATGAAGTTCATTGCATCTGGCGCAAGTCCGGATGCATCCTGTCTATCATTACTAGCACTGATTTCAGCAGCTGGCGCAAGTCCTGATGCTAGATTAATCAAGCTAGACAGAGAGCATCATGTAGTTGGCGTATAAGGCATGCAATAATTACTGCGGCCTGTAACAACTGGCCAAGTCTTGTTGTAACTGACCTTGTATTTATTGACTAATAATATGTTCTTGCAGTAGTTTAATTGAATAATTATATTGCTTTTACCTTACACTCCTACACTTGGAATTATTTTAATTTACAAATTATTTATTATATATATATATATCTAAGTAAGAATGATGAAAGATTTAATTCTTGTGGCCATTTTTTTTTTTTTTGTTCGTTTTTTTGTTATTATTATTTAATTTCAAAGCAGCTGGATCACTAAGCTTTACAAAACAAACAACAAAGAAGAAAACTTAGAAAGAAAAAGGTGACCCAAAACATAATTTCGTAGGATCCACTTGAAACCTAAGGTCACTTTGGCAAAGCCAGAGAATGGCCTACAGGAGAACCAGCCCCTGGGATTATTCCAGAGTCATCACAAATTGGCATAATTGCATTAATTATATAAAATGAAATCAAGAAATTATCAACTACATCTCTTCTCATTAATTTAAATTATTACTAATGAGAACGTTAAATCTTAACTTCCTAACATGAATTATTTTTAAATATCCTTATGAGCACTAATATTGTATATTTTAATTTGAGATTAAGAGTGGCTGGTATGTATGCTTCATTGACCAAAAGTAACAAAAAAAAGAAAACTCCAATCAAAGAGGAATCAGTGGGTCCACCACAAATTGGCATCAGCCAATGTGATTATCGCCTCCAGAGTTTATCAATTCTTGCTAAATCAAATCCTAGAAACAACAATTGCTCCTCTTATTTATTTATATTATTTGGAAATTAAAGGTGACCCAAAACATAATTTCGTAGGATCCACTTGAAACCTAAGGTCACTTTGGCAAAGCCAGAGAAGGGCCTACAGGAAAACCAGCCCCTGGGATTATTCCAGAGTCATCACAAATTGGCATAATTGCATTAATTATATAAAATGAAATCAAGAAATTATCAACTATATGTGACGCAACACCCCGAAATCAGGCTGAGTGCGAAAAAAATATTTTTGAGGTTTTTGCCGTTCTAGAAAGCACACATTGTCCTGATCATTTTGGTATAAATTTCATGAAAAACGGTCTAATACTATCGGAGTTACAGCCAATTGAAAAAATCAAGTGCATTTGTAATTAAAAATAGGAGTTTTGAGTAAATGCTACTCAAAGATGCAGTACATGTTAGCACATTTCATAAACTCGTTTCAACTCTGACTTTTTTTGTCATTTTTTGCATTTTAAAAATGTTAGGCCTAAACAGAAAAGCAATATTTCGCCATAAATTACAAATCACCCGAGGAGATTAGGAAGTTTATATATATATATTAGGGAAGGGTAGGGCACAAACTCCCGTATGTCACCTTCTAGTCTGTATTTGGTTGCCATGGCAACGGAATCCTCCCCCCTACTCTAGAACATGAAGAAAATATATTTTTTGCCGGTTCTGGTGGTTCTAATTCAAAGAAATTCGGCAGTTATAGTCCTAACTAGGATTAGAAAATACAAAACCACATGTCTAGGTCCACACATTGCTGGGGCCAACCCATAAAATTTGCCTGAAGGACTTCACCTTCCAAGATGGTTGCCATGGCAACCAATTTTATTATAAGTACATACAATACCCAGAAACATATATGAATTCTAGACAAAAACACACAATATACATTATATTTATGATCCCAGTTTATCCCACACGGAAAATAAGGGTCTCAAGACACATAGGGAAGCATCTTATAATGCTATTGAAGTAGGGGAGGGGGTGGGTCAAAAGGTCATCAAACTTCAGTACACCATACTTCAATCGGAAATGGTACATAAATTGCAGCTAAACATGCAATTTTGATTTCTCTCTCTTGACTTTTAACTCGACTTTTCTCACTTGAAATCAGATAGAGGAATGACCTAAAAGTGGTCACAAGGTTTGGGTAACACCAATCATAATTATAATTGAGGGCCAATAACCCTTCACAGTGGTTTCCATGACAACCAATATCATCCAAATACATTAAATTCACTGGTACATACATAAAAAGCACAAAAAAGTTCCCACTATCCGATAAATTATACCAACATGATTCAAAATGCATCCCAAATGGGATTAGTGTTATTCTTGGACTGATGAAAAAAGACCACATAGACATTATTGGTAAAGAAAAGGGTCAAAAGGTCATGCAAAACTCCAGTACATGGTACCACATTTCAATCGGAGATGGTACATAAATCACTGCCAAACATGCAATTGTACACATTGAAATAGACATTGCTCAGTTCAAATTAGATCTAGGAATGACAAAAAAATGTTCACAAGGTTGGGGTAAACACCTCTCAGATTATTACAGAGGGGCAATAGCCCTTCACAATGGTTGTCATGGTAACCAATTTTATCCCAAATACATCTAATTGTTTGAAATGTACATGAATTCCAAAGAAAAGCTCTCATTCGCCAACAAAATGACACAAACATGATTCAAAAGGCATCCTACATGGGATCAGTATTAGTCTTGGACTAATAATAAAGCACCACAGTGACAATAAAGGTAATGACAAGGGTCAAAAGGTCATGCAACCTACATAACTCTGCATTATATTTTAATCAGAAATGGTAAATAAAACACTGTCAAATATGCAATTGTGAACATATGAATAGACCTTTCTCAGTTAAAATCGGATATAGGGATGACCGAAAACTAATCCTAAGGTTGGGGGTAAACACCATGCAGAGTTATTACAGATGGCCAATTACCCTTTGCAATGGTTGTCATGGCAACCAATATCACCCCAATTACATGACATTATATAATAATAATAATAATAATGTTTTTTATAATATTTTTATTTTGTTTCGTCAGTGTAGGCCAACTTGGTGTCACTATGCCCTATGAGGAAGTTCCGGAGGCCAACAATGTGTGAATATCTAAGAATTGAGATTCTTAGCCATAACTATGAAAATCCATCAACATTTTTCTTCTTCCAAAAACTCCTCGTGGACTTGAAAAAAAGCTAAAGAGGGGCCGGAGGCTATGCCCAAATTTCTGATTGTTATGTGCATATTGCGGTATATTTGCTACTGCAGTAGAATCCTGTTAGAACACGAATCGTTACACCGCGATATCGGCCCCTTTTTTTCCAGGTTAAATTTGACCTAATAAACAAAAGTGGCTTTTTTAGTCTTGATAACGCCGGTCTGCGTTAAAACAGCGCCCGTACACGTTCACATGTGCTGATCAATCATCATCCATGCATGCTGTGATCATTGCACAACTCCCTATTCGTGGCCACACTTTAGACAGGCACGAATACTGTAGACGCGTCTGATTAGCATTTTGACTGCTACTGTACAATGTGAGATAAAAAGTAACGATCCGTGGTATAGGCCCTATGATGATTCCGTTATACCACGCTATATAATATATGACAATCTTGTTATATCAGTAATATATGAAAATCTTGTTATACCGCGGTATATGATGATCTCGTTATACCCCGGTATATGACGATCTTGTTATACTGCAGTAAATGACGATTTTGTTATACCACGCTATATGACGATCTTGTTATACTACGGTATATGACGATCTTGTTATACCGCGGTATATGATGATCTTGCTATATACCGCGGTATATGACGATCTTGTTATACCGGGATATATGATGATCTTGTTATACCGTGCTATATGACGATCCTGTTACACCGCCTTGCAGTATGAGAGCGTCATGTGGTCATCACTTTACCGCAGTATAGAAATATAAGCCATATTTTTTTTCTATACAGAGAAGTTGAATTATTTTAGTTAATTAGCGTGGACCACCCTGCAATAATCGTCCGGTATGTGCTCATTTAGTTTTTTATCACCGATAGCCTAATTGAGGAATGACAGGTAGATTTTTTGTTGATTTTTTCTGTTTTGCAACTCACCCGTGCGATGTTTTGCTTGTGCAAGATCACAGCAAGGAGGACAATAACAATTTGTTGAGTATATGTAACACATTTATTAAGTACACATTTTCTCTGTTTAATCACCGCTGACAGTTAACTGTCTGGACGTCTATGTACCTCGCTAAGAGTATTGGAGCTTAGAAGGTGTCCCATTGTGACGGCGAGTTACGCAACCATATACAATCAACTCCACTCTGTAAGCACAATTATGCAGGTGATAACGGTACAATGCCGGGGCAACCTCTCAAATCAAATCAAATAAAGTTTATTTTGAGAGGGCACTCTCACGATGTTGATACAGCATTAAAACAGCGTTGTGCTATAGTTACGTGTGAAAGCCAAACTGTTTACGTCTATTGTGACCTCATGAATCATAGTATAGGAAGCGATATAAGTCAGTTTAAATAATACACCTATTTTTTCGCACGAAATAGAGCAGCGTATTTGTTATTAAAATATCTACTCTAACTACGCACTGTGAGACCCCATAGCATGCACAGGGTCGGTGTAGATTCTTCACGCCTTCTATTCCTGCCCAACGTCGCCCTTCAATCTGTTAACTACACATGAAGTGGCTTTACGGAGCACAATATCTCATCATATCTCGCCAGTGTTAATACATAGTTTAATATCTATAGATAGATGGATATTTTTTTTTAACAAAGTAATAAATATATGTATGTTATAAACATTGTAGTCAGGAGAAGTATTGTAATCAGAGCAGTATTGTATAATTTGCAGTTCTCAATATGGTATATTGCGAAGTACTTGCCCTATCGAATGACCAGAAATGTCTAAAATATTTATACAATGTGTTCTACTTCCCCCGTGCTATAATACAGCACCGGAGAGTAATAAACAACCGCTTCCTGACGATACCGGGAAGTTATAACCTACTGGGCAGTTTTTACTCCACGGTAGGTTAGACAATACTGCTCTGTCACCTGGTAATATCTAGTACATAGCTAGCATATCGAACACCACCGCCTGGTATCTGGATATAGCGTGTCCATATAGGCCCAATGTTTTTACCATTAGCGCTGGAAGGGTCGTCTCGCTATAGCGCGATCCGCTTATAACGAGTCCCTGTTTCTTAGACCCCAACTACCGCGTTGCAATTTATTTCAGGTCCGTATCTTGAAAACTCTGGATACGCGCTCAAGTAGAAGATCGGTAACTTCGCTTAAAAAAATACGACGCCGCGAGCGAAATGCGTCACATTTGCGAGCGCAATATCTCGGCCATATAACCAGTAATCTCGCTGAAAATTTGTGACGTCATCGTAATAACATAAATTGCGAAGGAGCGCAATTTTCAGTGAGATCGAAATAGAAATGAGCGGATAGTGGCCTAATAAACAGCGGCAAAATAAGCGAAAAATCCCCATGCATTGTCAAATCCCAAATGGGCGAATTGTGACGTACCTAATTTTTTTGACTGTCCCAAATCGAAATGCTCTAATAAATCATACAAAATATACAAATAAACTTTTTTTTCACTAATTGGACCAATCTAGATGATATAAAACATGTTAAGGTATTTATTGATGTCAGAATCTCAAAATGGTAACATTGTTCCAAAAATGGCAAAGTTAATCTACTAGTTGAATTCCTGGCACTGCCCTCTCAGCGCATTCCGCCTGATTTCGGGGTGTTGCGTCACATATCTCTTATCCTTAATTTAAATTATTACTAATGAGAACGTTAAATCTTAACTTCCTAACATGAATTATTTTTAAATATCCTTATGAGCACTAATATTGTATATTTTAATTTGAGATTAAGAGTGGCTGGTATGTATGCTTCATTGACCAAAAGTAACAAAAAAAAGAAAACTCCAATCAAAGAGGAATCAGTGGGTCCACCACAAATTGGCATCAGCCAATGTGATTATCGCCTCCAGAGTTTATCAATTCTTGCTAAATCAAATCCTAGAAACAACAATTGCTCCTCTTATTTATTTATATTATTTGGAAATTTTTGCCCTACAAATCACACGATAAAATGTACCCAAAAAATTTAAGTAACAAAGATGAAACTCCAAAAAATGAGGAAAAAGGCCAAAAACATATGTTCCTGACAACAAGACCTATCTGAAACCCCATAAGGCCGCAGTGGCAATGCCAAAGAATGGCCCACAGGAAAAACAGTTCCTGAAAGGAATCAGTGAGTCAACCACAAATTGGCATAAATGCATAAAAGCAGCCAAAGTGGTTATCGCCTCCAGAGTTAATCAATCTTTGTTAAACAAATTCTCTGAGACAATTATCATTGATTTATAAAATTAATATTGTCTATTGCATTAAAGTGAGCACCATCTCAAATTTTACTCAGCGAATCACAACAAGAATCAATCTTCTTATCAAGATAATTTATAAAGTTGACCCTGCAAATCACACAATAAAATGTACCCAAAAAATTTAAGTAACAAAGATGAAACTCCCAACGAGGAAAAAGGCCAAAAACATATGTTCCTGACAACAAGACCTATCTGAAACCCCATAAGGCCGCCGTGGCAATGCCAAAGAATGGCCCACAGGAAAAACAGTTCCTGAAAGGAATCAGTGAGTCAACCACAAACTAGCATAAAAGCAGCTCAAGTGGTTATCGCCTCAAGAGTTAATCAATCCTTGTTAAACAAATTCTCTGACACAATTATCGTCGATTTATAAAATTAATATTGTCTAAAGTGAACGCCATCTCAAATTTTTACTCAGCGAATCACAACAAGTTAACATAGTACTTTTTCACCTGAATGAAACCAAAATTTTTATATAACAAAGATGAAACTATTTTCCATCCCCCTTGACATATTAAAAGTTATGGAAGCATCATCCAAACCCAAATTGGGATGCAAAAATGCAAATGATTTTTTCATTATGTTATTCCGCAAATGTTTAATAAATGAGAAACCGATCAGTGTTTCTCTGCATTATGAGAATTCTTGTTTTATGCTCAATTTGTTAAATTTGATAATTTAATAACAACGGAAATTCACGATTGAAACAAAGAATGAGTGAACGATAATGTAAGGTTTAGAGACTGACTAGACCACATGGAAAGCCAGCAATGTCAATGAGACAAAGATAAGGGTCATAATCCAAATAATTGGTCAGACAGATTCAATAACAACCACGCAAAGCTGTTATCAAATATATACACAAACTATTAAAAATATTTGTAACATAAATTTTATTTTTAGATCTTTATAGTCATATAAAAATAAAGTATAGACAGCTACAAATTTTTTATGTGCAATTGGTTATCTCCTCAAAAAGTTCATCAAATCTTGCTATTTTAAATCAAATTTAAAACTGGTGAACTATCACCACTCTCATTGATTTAAATTAAATCAAAATTATATGGTCATTGTGCTTTTAACTTAATTTAAAGTTAACACTAGCGCTTAAATTTCTAAGATTGTATATTTTTTAGACTACATTTTAATAAAATCATGAAAGAACAGTCCAAACCAAATTTAATCCAGATGAATTTTGTATTATGAATTTGTCACTCCAAAAATATGTCACTAGTGACTGGAAGTGCTGCCGACTATTACACTAATAATGACGATTCAACCAGTCTTATGGTAGACTAGTCTACATCATATATTTTAATTTTAATTACATGAAAATGAGGTTAAGCAGCGCAAATTTTTTGATTTCATGAAATGAAACGAAAAGCGATTAGACTAGGCCTATATACGTTTTTGTAGACAGCCACAATTTTGTAATGTGCAATGTCTAGAATTAGACTATTAGATTTAAAATGAATTAGACCAAAGTCTAGTCCTAGCCCTGGCCCTAGGGCGGCTAGACCAGGAGCCTATGGCCATAGTCTATACTACTACTACTAGTACTAGTCTATAGTATAGTCTGAGTCTACTAACAGTTAGAGTAACAATTAGAGCCGAGTCTAGACACAATCTAGACTCAAGTAACTTTGACATTTGATTAACATAATAATAATAACATAATAATAGTTAATAAAAACACGAATTCAGCGTGAGCGATAATATAAGAATTTGGAGTGGACTTAGCCACGTGACTGCGACCTGATCTATGTCTGCGATGTCAATCGAAGTCATAATCTAAAAAAACACTGACACATGGTTGAATATATTCAAAAACAATGCAAAACTATATCTATCATATAAGAGAACTATTGAAACGTATTTAAAATACAAGATTTTCTTGATAGACATAGAATCTGCTATATAAATTTATATTTCTTTCGGATTAATTTTTGGTTTGAACTACCCTCAAGATTTCATTGCTAAAAGAGACTGTTACAAACAAATCGAGATCCGAACAAACCACGAATTACATAGCTTGGGATTCGCCTAAGATTAATAATCTATTTTGTGTCCGATAAAAAGAGCTTTCATTTTACGAAAACTCCGTATTTTTCACCTTAAATAAGGTGCAGTTTAAGGAGTGGTCTGAGGCACTCTTTAAATTCAAAAACAGGATAGCTGTCGTGGAAACACAGTCTTAACACTTCATATTTGATAGAGGGATGGCTGCAGACAGATCACGCACAGCAACATCAACCACAGCAACACGTCAACCACAGCAACACGCTTAGTCTTTCTGCGCAATTGATAATATACATGTTTTCACATCATTCATTTAGGTCTGGCGAAGTAAACCACTTATTTTAGTTCGCCACGGTCTTTAGTAATAGCTAGGAGACTTTTTTAGTTTGTTTCACTTCAGCCTTCAGGGAAAGATTTATTAGTACCTCCGTCTAGGCCTAGTCAACATTGTCAACCGATCCCGCCCCCGCAGTAAGACAGGTGCCCCGTCTAATCTCCGTCATTCAGCTGCCAGTTATTAAACGGAATGAGTTTATTTGCAGTTTTGGGCGATAATAAAGGTTTCTTATTTTATCGCCCATACTAGGCATAGGGTCTAGGCCTAGGTGACCAGCAAACACGACACGGTAACCTATTGCTGGGTTAATGTTGGCCCAGTGTCGTAGACGGTGGGCCAACATTAGCCCAGCATTGGGTCAACGTGTTGCTGTGGTGGATCTTGGTGTGTTATTGATATCTCTACTAGCATGCCAGTAGCAGTCGTTGTTTTTCTACTCTCAACTTGGGCCCAGGGCCATCTTATAACCTGAGAACTACTTTCGAATTGATATTTCACTACGCCATCAATTCCAAAGTGTGTGGCCTAGGGCCATCCAAATTAGGTGTACTTAAACTTTAATAAACCATGCTTAGATGGCCCCAGGCCACACAACTGATACGTAGATGGCCCCAGGCCACACACTTCAAATAAATGGCCCAGGCCACACACTTTAAGTTGATGGCCCCAGGCCACACACTTTACCTTGATAGCTCCAGGTCACACATTATCAGTTGATGGCCCCAGGCCACAAGCCCACATACTTCAAATAGATGGCCCCAGGCCACAGACTTTAATTTGATGGCCCCAGGCCACACACTATCAGTTGATGGCCCCAGGCCACATACTTGGTGTTATCTGGGCCGGTATGTGGCCTGCGGCCATCCATTTGAAGTGTGTGTCATGGAACCATCAACTAAAAGGTGTGTTGCCTGGGGCCATCTATTTAAAGTGTGTGGCTGGAGCCATCAACTGAAACTGTGTGGTCTGGGACCATATCTAATAAAGTGTGTGGCCTAGGGCCATCAACTGAGCGTGTATGGGGTGGGGCCATCAACTAAAAATGTGTGGCCTGGGGCCATCTATTTAAAGTGTGGCCTGGGGCCATCAACTGGAAGTGTTTGGCCTGGGGCCATCAACTTAAAGTGTGTGGCCTGGAGCCATCACCTTTTAAAATGTGTGGCTGCAGGCCGCATATAGGCTACTAAGTTGAAGTATATGGCCTGGGGCCATCTATTTAAAGTGTGTGGCCTGGGACCATCCACGTATCAAATGTGTGGCCTGAGGCCATCCACCTATTAGGTGTGTGGCCTGGGGCCATCTATTTTAAAGAATGTGATCTTATTTGAGCGACATCCCAGTAAACACAAAACATTTGTAATTACATTTATACAACGCCGCCCCAGTGCTGATCCAACATTGTATAAATGCTTTTACAAATATTTAGTGTTTACTAGGATCTATGTGGCAAGAATGTCACGAGTGGGGGTGGTAACGTGATCTGTTGCAATCCGCGTAAAGACGTAGTCCCAAGCACAGAAACGACTGGCCCTGGGCCCTAGTTGAGAGTAAGTTAACAACAGCTGCATATCGGTATATCACTATCAGTAATGACAGTATCAGGTTGCTGTGGTGGATCTTGGTGTGTTATTGATATCTAGACTATAGTATATTAGTAGATTATAGTGTGTTGCTGTGGTGGATCTTGCGTGTTGCTGTGGTTGATATTGGTGCGTTATTGATATCTATAGCATATTAGTATATCGTGTTGTTGTGGTGGATCTTGGTGTGTTATTGATATCTATCTCATATTAGTATAGCGTGTTGCTGTGGTGGATCTTGGTGTGCTATTGATATCTATCTCATATTAGTATAGCGTGTTGCTTTGGTGAATCTTGGTGTGTTATTGATATCTCCATCATATTAGTAGGCCTATAGCGTGTTGCTGTGGTGGATCTTGCGTGTTGCTGTGGTGGATTTTGGTGTGTTATTGATATATCTATAGCATATTAGTATATCGTGCTGCTGTGGTGGATCTTGGTGTGTTATTGATATCTCTAGCATATTAGTATAGCGTGTTGCTGTGGTGGATCTTGCGTGTTGCTGTGGTGGATCTTGGTGTGTTATTTATATCTATAGCATATTAGTATATCGTGTTGCTGTGGTGGATCCCGCGTGTTGCTGTGGTGGACCTTGGTGTGTTATTGATATCTATAGCATATTAGTATAGCATGTTGCTGTAGTGGATCTTGCGTGTTGCTGTGGTGGATTTTAGTGTTTTAGTGATATCTCTAGCATATTAGTATATCGTGTTGCTGTGGTGGATCTTGCCTGTTGCTGTGGTGGATCTTAGTGTTTTAGTGATATCTCTAGCATATTAGTATATTGTGTTGCTGTGGTGGATCTTGGTGTGTTATTGATATTTATAGCATATTAGTATAGCGTGTTGCTGTGGTGGATCTTGCGTGTTGCTGTGGTGGATCTTGGTGTGTTAGTGATATCTATAGCATATTAGTATAGCGTGTTGCTGTGGTGGATCTTGGTGTGTTAGTGATATCTGTAGCATATTAGTAGATCGTGTTGCTGTGGTGGATCTTGGTGTGTTAGTGATATCTCTAACATATTAGCATAGTGTGTTGCTGTGGTGGATCTTGGTGTGTTATTGATATCTCTAGCATATTATTATAGCGTGTTGCTGTGGTGGATCTTGGTGTGTTATTGATATCAATAGCATATTAGAATAGGGTGTTGCTGTGGTGGATCTTGCTTGTTGCTGTGGTGGATCTTGGTGTGTTATTGATATCAATAGCATATTAGAATAGCGTGTTGCTGTGGTGGATCTTGGTGTGTCAGTGATATCTCTAACATATTAGCATAGTGTGTTGCTGTGGTGGATCTTGGTGTGTTATTGATATCAATAGCATATTAGTTTAGCGTGTTGCTGTGGTGGATCTTGCGTGTTGCTGTGGTGGATCTTGGTGTGTTAGTGATATCTATAGCATATTAGTATAGCGTGTTGCTGTGGTGGATCTTGCGTGTGTTATTGATATCTCTAGCATATTAGTAGATCGTGTTGCTGTGGTGGATCTTGTGTGTTGCTGTGGTGGATCTTGGTGTGTTATTGATAACATTGAAGTGCCATCTTTTGGACGTTTTATAATTTAGCTCAGATTTTGAACTAGCACAGCATTTTTCTTGTTCAGTGAAAACTGTGGAATGTGGTCAAATATTTCTTTTAGCATGTCGGCAGTTACGAAAAAAGGCTCAGCATAATTGTATTGGACAATTAAAAAATTTATTGAATCTACCCATGTTAGGACTAATTTACATTTTTAAATGTTTTGACAAGATCAATTTTTTTTTGTCTTTTACTTTTAGACTATAAAACTAGAGTACCGTATATTTCATCAATTATCAAATTTATAACATTTAATTTATAACATTTACCGAAGCCTACAATAATGAGTAATCAGTAATGCAAATAGGCCTAACTCAGACAAACACCCAAAATAATTTTGACTAATGACTAGGGTAGGTAGCTGACACTGATTGAGTGTGATATTGGGAGTGTGAATGTAATACTGATAGTTTAATTACTGAAACTACCCGAGGCCTCATTATTTATGGGTTAGGCTACACCTGTCACTGAGATGTTAGACAAGGCTTAGTAGTCAGTAGGCCCACCATCTATGACCTTTCAGGACACACTTTAAATGCTAGGGTAAAGATGTAAATAGATAAATATGTTTATACCAAATACTAGGGTCGAAAAAAAGACTCTGTCTACGACAAAACAACACATGGACACATGAATCATAACATGCCAAATACAAAACATGTACAATCCACAGGTAACATGTACAACCTGTAGGTAAGATGTACAACCTACGTGTAACATGTACAACCTGCAGATAACATGTATAATCCACAGGTACCATGCACAACCTACAGGTAGCATGTACAACCTACAGGTAACCTGTACAATCCACAGGTAACATGTACAACCTGTAGGTAGCAAGTACAACCTACATGTAACATGTACAACCTACAGGTAACATGTAAAACTTACAGGTATTATGCACAACCTATAGGTAACATGGACAATCCACAAGTGACATTTACAACCTACAGGTGACATGTAAAACCTACAGGTAACATGTACAATCCACATGTGAGATGTACAACCTGTAGGACACATGTACAACCTACAGGTAACATGTACAACCTACAAGGTACATGTACAACCTACAGGTAACATGTACAACCTACAGGTAGCATGTACAATCCACAAGTAACATGTACAACCTGTAGGTAACATGTACAACCTACTTGTAACATGTAAAACCGACAGGTAACATCTACAACCTACAGGTATTATGCACAACCTATAGTTAACATGGACAATCCACGGGTGACATTTACAACCTACAGGTGACATGTAAAACCTACAGGTGACATGTACAATCCACATGTGAGATGTACAACCTGTAGGACACATGTACAACCTACAAGTAACATGTACAAGTAACATGTACAACCTACAGGTGACATGTACAACCTACAGGTATTATGTACAACCTACAGGTAGCATGTACAATCCACAGGTAACATGTACAACCTGTAGGTAACATGTACAACCTACTTGTAACATGTAAAACCGACTGGTAACATCTACAACCCTACAGGTATTATGCACAACCTATAGGTAACATGGACAATCCACGGGTGACATTTACAACCTACAGGTGACATGTAAAACCTACAGGTGTCATGTACAATCCACATGTGAGATGTACAACCTGTAGGACACATGTACAACCTACAGGTAACATGTACAACTCACAAGTAACATGTACAACCTACAGGTGACATGTACAACCTACAGGTAACATGTACAACCTACAGATAACATGTACAATCCACATATAACATGTACAACCTACAGGTCCCATGTACAATCCACAGGTAGCATACAGCCTACAGATAACATTCACAACCCACAGGTAACACATACAACCTACAGGTAACATGGACAACCTATAGGTGACATGGACAACCTACAGGTAACATGTACAATCCACATGTGACATGTACAACCCACATGTGACATGTAACCTATAGGTAACATGTGTAACCTACAGGTAAAATGTACAATCTACATGTGACATGCACAACCTACAGGTAACATGTACAACCTACAGATAGCATGTGCACCCTACAGGTAAAATGGATAATCTGCATGTGACATGCACAACCTACATGTAACATGTACAATCTACAGGTAACATACACAACTTACAGGTAACATGTACAACCTACAGGTAACGTGTACAATCCACAGGTAACATGTACAACCTGTAGGTAACATGTGTAACCTACAGGTAAAATGTACAATCCACATGTGACATGTACAACCTACAGGTAACATGTACAACCTACAGATAACATGTACAATCCACATGTAACATGTACAACCTACAGGTCCAATGTACAATCCACAGGTAGCATACAGCCTACAGATAACATTCACAACCCACAGGTAACACATACAGCCTACAGGTAACATGGACAACCTATAGGTAACATGGACAAGCTACAGGTAACATGTACAATCCACATGTGACATGTACAACCCACATGTGACATGTACAACTTACAGGTAACATGTACAACCTATATGATAACATATACAATCCACAGGTAACATGTACATGTACAACCTACATGTAACATGTACAACCTACAGGTAACAGGTACAGCTTACAAGTAACATGTACAACCTACAGGTGACATGTACAACCTACAGGTAACATGCACAACCTACAGGTAACATGTACAACCTACAGATAACATTTACAACCTACAGGTAACATGTACAACCTACAGGTAACATGTAAAACCCACAGGTAACATGTACAATGCACATGTAACATGTACAATCCACAGGTAACATGTACAACCTACAGATAACATTTACAACCTACAGGTAACATGTACAACCTACAGGTAACATGTACAACCTACAGGTAACATATATAACCTATAGATAACATGTGTAACCTACAGGTAAAATGTACAATCCACATGTGACATGCACAACCTACAGGTAACATGTACAACCTACAGATAGCATGTGCACCCTACAGGTGAAATGGATAATCTACATGTGACATGCACAACCTACATATAACATGTACAATCTACAGGTAACATACACAACTTACAGGTAACATGTACAACCTACAGGTAACGTGTACAATCCACAGGTAACATGTACAACCTGTAGGTAACATGTACAACCTACATCTAACATGTCCAACCTACAGGTACCATGTAAAACTTACAGGTATTATGCACAACCTATAGGTAACATGGACAATCCACAAGTGACATTTACAACCTACAGGTGACATGTAAAACCTACAGGTAACATGTACAATCCACATGTGAGATGTACACCCTGTAGGACACATGTACAACCTACAGGTAACATGTACAACCTACAGGTAACATGTACAACCTACAGGTAACATGTACAACCTACAGGTAGCATGTACAATCCACAAGTAACATGTACAACCTGTAGGTAACATGTACAACCTACTTGTAACATGTAAAACCGACAGGTAACATCTACAACCTACAGGTATTATGCACAACCTATAGGTAACGTGGACAATCCACAGGGGACATTTACAACCTACAGGTGACATGTAAAACCTACAGGTAGCATGTACAATCCACATGTGTGATGTACAACCTACAGGTAACATGTACAACCTACAGGTGACATGTACAATGTACATGTAACATGCACAACCTACAGGTAACATGTACAACCTACAGATAACATTTACAACCTACAGGTAACATGTACAATCCGCAGGTGACATTTACAACCTACAGGTAAAATGTACAACCCACAGGTAACATGTACAACCTACAGGTAACTTGTATAACCTATAGGTAACATGTGTAACCTACAGGTAAAATGTACAATCCACATGTGACATGTACAACCTACAGGTAACATGTACAACCTACAGATAGCATGTGCACCCTGCAGGTAAAATGGATAATCTACATGTGACATGCACAACCTACATGTAACATGTACAACCTACAGGTAACATGTACAACTTACAGGTAACATGTACAATCTACAGGTAACATGTACAATCCACAGGTAACATGTACAACCTGTAGGTAACATGTACAACCTACTTGTAACATGTAAAACCGACAGGTAACATCTACAACCTACAGGTACTATGCACAACCTATAGGTAACATGGACAATCCACGGGTGACATTTACAACCTACAGGTGACATGTACAACCTACAGGTAACATGTACAATCCACATGTGAGATGTACAACCTGTAGGACACATGTACAACATACAGGTGACATGTACAACTTACAAGTAACATGTCTAACCAGCAGGTGACACGTACAACCTACAGGTAACATGTACAACCTGCAGGTCCCATGTACAATCTGCAGGTAGCATGTACAGCCTACAGATAACATTTACAACCCACATGTAACACATACAACCTACAGGTAACATGGAAAACCTATAGGTAACATGGACAACCCACAGGTAACATGTACAATCCACATGTTAAATGTACAACCCACATGTGACATGTACAACCTACAGGTAGCATGTACAACCTATTTGATACCATATACAATCCACAGGTAACATGTACAACATGTAGGTAACATGTACAACCTACATGTAACTTGTACAACCTATAGGTAACAGGTACAACTTACAAGTAACATGTACAACATACATGTGACATGTACAACCTATAGGTAACATGTACAACCTACAGGTAACATGTACAATGCACATGTAACATGTACAACCTACAGGTAACATGTACAATCTACAGGTAACATGTACAACCTACAGATAATATTTACAACCTACAGGTCACATGTACAACCTACAGGTAACTTGTATAACCTATAGGTAACATGTGCAACCTACAGGTAAAATGTACAATCCACATGTGACATGTACAACCTGTAGGTAACATGTACAACCTACAGGTGACATGTACAACCTACAGGTAGCATGTACAACCCACATGTAACATGTACAACCCACATGTGAAATGTACAACCTGTAGGTACAATCTACAGGTAATATGCACAACCTACAGGTAACATGTACAGCCTACATGTGACATGTACAACCTATAGGTAACATCTACAATCCACATGTGAAATGTACAACCTGTAGGTAACATGTACAACCTACAGTTAACATGTACAACCTACAGGTAACATGTACAACCCACATGTAACATGTACAACATACAGGTGCCATGTACAACCTACAGGTAACATGTACAACCTACAGGTAACATGGACAACCTACAGGTAACATGTACAACCCACAGGTAACATGTAAAATCCACAGGTAACATGTACAACCTGTAGATAACATGTACAACCTGTGGTATAGGTAATATGTACACTCCACAGGTGACATGTAAAACCTCTAGGTAATTTTATGTAAAAAACCTGACCAGTATGCCATGTGTCAAAATTGTCCCTGTACCTACAATTGACCTTGTGAATATTGTGATAAACTGCTTGATGCATATCACATATTTTTTCAATATTACATTGTTAAAGAGTATGCAACTATGCATGTGTGTAGGCAGAATCAGTTTTTAAAAAGATATATCCTTAAATGTACCAGCTCGCATGACCCTGGCAGCAAGGAACATAACAACACCCAAGGCATTACGTTGTATGCAGATGCCAGTAATGTGTAGAGATCTATCTGAGTCAATATAAATAACTACTGCTATTTGATAGTGTGATGTTTTTTATGTTGCAGACGTATATGATGCCCATGAGGAAGGGGGAAAAGAATTCCACAAGAAGAAGATAATGATTTGACAAGACATGCCACTTGAGACAACCTTGTGCTGAAGGAAGAAGTACACTACTGCCTCCAGAATTACCCAGTGTGTCATGTGTCAAAGAACTATACCCGGTGTGTCATGTGTCAAAGAACTATACCCGGTGTGTCATGTGTCAAATAACTACACAGAGTGTCATGTGTTAAGGAATTACCCGGTGTGTCATATACTTGTGTCAAAGAACTACCCAGTGTGTCATGTGTCAAAGAACTACCCAGTGTGTCATGTGTCAAAGAACTACTTGACCAAGTAGTTCGAAGTTTTTATTTCATTACTTTTTGTTGAAGGAACAAATGTAGTCTACAGTTCTTTCTATTCATTTTTATATTCAAGTTGTTTGTTTGATCAATAAAATTTATACTTTAATCATTTTTTGCAAATCTTTGAAAGTATTCATCTCTCTGCATTCATATACATAATTTCTATGATTTGTCTTTTTTACTTTGTCCTATTTGAACGAAGGTTATTCTCGTCCCCATAACGTCTGTCCGGCCGTTTGCCATCTGCGTTCTCTTGTAAGCGTGATTGACTTGCATATTTTTATTTTATTGCTCCAAAACTTGTCCAATGCGTTCACTGTTCAAACACACCGACGGTGTAAGACGTTTAGGATGAGTGCGCGCCTTGTAGGACCAGTGTAAGACCTGAAGAATGATTGTGCGACCTGTAGGACCAGTGTAAGACCTTTGGGATGAGTGTGCGACTTGTAAGCCTT
Source organism: Flabesymbios commensalis (assembly GCA_964017125.1). Lineage (NCBI taxonomy): Eukaryota > Metazoa > Annelida > Polychaeta > Terebellida > Flabelligeridae > Flabesymbios > Flabesymbios commensalis. The sequence goes on from OZ024913.1 coordinate 34,641,716, forward strand.
TGTAAGACCTGAAAGATGGTATGCGTTTGTAGAACCAATGTAAGATCTGGGGAATGGGAGAGCGATCTGCAGAGCCGATGTGGGTTCGAAAACTGGGTATGCTACGTATAGAAACGTTCTAATAGGCCTACATAGTGGATGGGTGTGAGATCTGTATGACTTGTCTGAGGCCTATGGAGTGAGTGTGTGACAAGTAGGATGGATGTGCGACCTTTAGGATGGCTGTGTGACCTGTAGAATGGACGTTTAAATATGTGGGTTTGGTGTGTGACCAGTAGGATGGGTGTGTGACCAGTAGGATTGGTGTGTGATCTGTAGGATTGGTGTGTGACCTCTAGGATTGGTGCGTGACCAGTAGGATGGGTGTATGACATGTAGGATGGGTGTGTGACCAGTAGGATGGGTCTGTGACCTATAGGATGGGTGTGTGACCTATACCATTGGTGTGTGACCAGTAGGATGGGTGTGTGACCTATAGGATGGGTGTGTGACCAGTAGGATGTGTGTGTGACCTGTAGGATAGGTGTGTGACCTGTAGGATGGGTAAGTGACCAGTAGGATGGGTAAGTGACCAGTAGGATGGGTGTGTGACCTATAGGATGGGTGTGTGATCAGTAGGATGGGTGTGTGACCTATAGGATGGGTGTGTGACCTATACCATTGGTGTGACCAGTAGGATGTGTGTGTGACCTGTAGGATAGGTGTGTGACCTGTAGGATGGGTGTGTGACCTGTATGATGAGTGTGTGACCAGTAGGATGGGTGTGTGACCTATGGAATGGGTGTGTGACCTATAGGATGGGTGTGTGACCTGTAGGATGGGTCTGTGACCAGTAGGATAGGTGTGTGACCAGTAAGATGGGTGTGTGACCTATAGGATTGGTGTGATATCAGTAGGGTGGGTGTGTGACCTATAGGATGGGTGTGTGACCAGTAGGATGGGTGTGTGACCTATAGGATGGGTGTGTGACCTGTAGGATGGGTGTGTAACCTATAGGATGGGTGTGTGGGATGGGTGTGTGACCTGTAGGATGGGTATGTGACCTGTATGATGGGTGTGTGACCAGTAGGATGGGTGTGTGACCTATAGGATGGGTGTGTGACCTGTAGGATGGGTGTGTGACCTATAGGATGGGTGTGTGGGATGGGTGTGTGACCTGTAGGATGGGTATGTGACCTGTATGATGGGTGTGTGACCGGTAGGATAGGTGTGTGACCTATAGGATGGGTGTGTGACCTGTAGAATAGGTGTGTGACCTATAAGACGGGTGTGTGGCCTATAAGATGGGTGTGTGACTTATAGGATGGGTTTGCAACCAGTAGGATGGGTGTGTGACCTGTAGGATAGGTGTGTGATCAGTAGGATGGGTGTGTGACCTATAGGATGGTTGTGTGACCCGTAGGATGGGTGTGTGACCAGTAGGATGGGTTTGTGACCTATAGGATGGGTGTGTGACCTGTAGGATGGGTCTGTGACCAGTAGGATAGGTGTGTGACCAGTAAGATGGGTGTGTGACCTATAGGATGGGTGTGATATCAGTAGGGTGAGTGTGTGACCTATAGGATGGGTGTGTGACCAGTAGGATGGGTGTGTGACCTATAGGATGGGTGTGTGACCTGTAGGATGGGTGTGTGACCTATAGGATGGGTGTGTGGGATGGGTGTGTGACCTGTAGGATGGGTATGTGACCTGTATGATGGGTGTGTGACCAGTAGGATGGGTGTGTGACCTATAGGATGGGTGTGTGACCTATAGGATGGGTGTGTGGGATGGGTGTGTGACCTGTAGGATGGGTGTGTGGGATGGGTGTGTGACCTGTAGGATGGGTATGTGACCTGTATGATGGGTGTGTGACCAGTAGGATGGGTGTGTGACCTATAGGATGGGTGTGTGACCTATAGGATGGGTGTGTGGGATGGGTGTGTGACCTGTAGGATGGGTATGTGACCTGTATGATGGGTGTGTGACCGGTAGGATAGGTGTGTGACCTATAGGATGGGTGTGTGACCTGTAGAATAGGTGTGTGACCTATAAGACGGGTGTGTGGCCTATAAGATGGGTGTTTGACCTGTAAGATGGGTGTGATATCAGTAGGGTGGGTGTGTGACCTATAGGATGAGTGTGTGACCAGTAGGATGGGTGTGTGTCCTATAGGATGGGTGTGTGACCTGTAGGATGGGTGTATGACCTATAGGATGGGTGTGTGACCTGTAAGATGGGTATGTGACCTATAGGATGAGTGTGTGACCTGTAGGATGGGTGTGTGACCTATAGGATGGGTGTGTGACCTGTAGGATGGGTGTGTGACCTATAGGATGGGTGTGTGACTTATAACATGGGTGTGTGACTTATAGGATGGGTGTGTGATCAGTAGGATGGGTGTGTGACCTGTAGGATTGGTGTGTGACCAGTAGGATGGGTGTGTGACCAGTAGGATGGGTGTGTGACCAGTAGGATTGATATTTGGGTCTAGCAGTACCTGGGGTTAACTGTGGATATGCGGACCTAGCAACACAAGGGTTAACTGGATATACGGACCTAGCAACACAAGGGTTGACTGTGGATATACTGACCTAGCAACACAAGGGTTGACTGGATATACATACCTAGCAACACAAGGGTTGACTGGATATACGGACCTAGCAACACAAGGGTTCACTGTGGATATACGGACCTAGCAACACAAGGGTTTACTGTGGATATACGGACCTAGCAACACAAGGGTTCACTGTGGATATACGGGCGTAGCAACACAAGGGTTAACTGGATATACGGACCTAGCAACACAAGGGTTGACTGGATATACGGACCTAGCAACACAAGGGTTAACTGTGGATATACGGGCCTAGCAACACAAAGGTTCCACCACAGCAGCACGATATATAGGCCCTACTAATATGATAGAGATATCACTAACACACAAAGATCCACCACAGCAGCACGCAAGATCCACCACAGCAACACGCTATACTAATATGATAGAGATATCACTAACACACAAAGATCCACCACAGCAACACGCTATACTAATATGATGGAGATATCACTAAAACACAAATATCCACCACAGCAACACGCCAGATCCACCACGGCAACACGCAAGATCCACCACAGCAACACCCAAGATCCACCACAGCAACACGCAAGATCCACCACAGCAACACGCAAGATCCACCACAGCAACACCCAAGATCCACAACAGCAACACGCAAGATCCACCACAGCAACACGCAAGATCCACCACAGCAACACCCAAGATCCACCACAGCAACACCCAAGATCCACCACAGCAACACGCAAGATCCACCATAGCAACACGCAAGATCCACCACAGCAACACCCAAGATCCACAACAGCAACACCCAAGATCCACCACAGCAACACGCAAGATCCACCACAGCAACACCCAAGATCCACAACAGCAACACCCAAGATCCACCACAGCAACACGCAAGATCCACCACAGCAACACGCAAGATCCACCACAGCAACACGCAAGATCGACCATAGCAACACCCAAGATCCACCACAGCAACACGCAAGATCCACCACAGCAACACCCAAGATCCACCACAGCAACACGCAAGATGCACCACAGCAACACGCAAGATCCACCACAGAAACACGCAAGATCCACCACAGCAACACGCAAGATCCACCACAGCAACACGCAAGATCCACCATAGCAAGATCCACCACAGCAACACGCAAGATCCACCACAGCAACACCCAAGATCCACCACAGCAACACGCAAGATGCACCACAGCAACACTCAAGATCCACCACAGCAACACGCAAGATCCACCACAGCAACACGCAAGATCCACAACAGCAACACGCAAGATCCACCACAGCAACACGCTATACTAATATGCTAGATATCATTAACACACCAAGATCCACCACAGCAACACGCAAGATCCACCACAGCAACACGCTATACTAATATGCTAGAGATATCACTAACACACCAAGATCCACCACAGCAACACGCAAGATCCACCACAGCAACACGCTATACTAATATGCTAGAGATATCAATAACACACCAAGATCCACCACAGCAACACGCAAGATCCACCACTGCAACACGCTATACTAATATGCTAGATATATCAATAACACACCAAGATCCACCACAGCAACACGCAAGATCCACCACAGCAACACGCTATACTAATATGCTAGAGAAATCAATAACACACCAAGATCCACTACAGCAACACACTATGCTAATATGTTAGAGATATCACTAACACACCAAGATCCACCACAGCAACACGCTATACTAATATGCTACAGATATCACTAACACATCAAGTTCCACCACAGCAACACGCTATACTATTAAGTATGCTAATGTTCTGCATCTGTACTGTATATTATCCTGTGACGAAAGCAAGTAATTGTGTTGCTGTGGTTGATGTGTTGCTGTGGTTGATGTTGCTGTGCGTGATCTGTCTGCAGCCAACTATATATGTCATATTTTGACCATTTAAACATTATTTAAAAAATAAATCACAGCCCTCTATGAATATTTAGAGATATTCCAATCAAATAATATTATTCCGGCAGATAAACGCCTAGGCTATGGACTTGAATTCATACCTCTTTTTAAAGTAACAGTTAAGCCTTACATGCATGCATTTTTTTTGTAAGTGTAGGGCCTAGGGGAGAGTGGGGCATGTCCACACACCTAACATACTTGTCCAATATCAGATGAATTATTAATAATAAACGTTAAATACTCTTGTGTAAATATGAGTTTACAATATACCTTGGTAATTCTCCAGACCAACCTCTGATAAATTTCATTGAATCAACGCATTCCACTAAATGATGATTAGAGCTTGGTAGCCTATGTGAACATGCCCCGCACAAGGGGCATGTCCACATGGGGTGTGTGGATATGCCCCACAGTGGGAGGTGGACATACCACATAGTGGTAATAAACAAGCCCTGGATTTAATAGAAATAAATGACACACAGAAAAGCATTGAAAACAACATCATAATAGATATTTTTAATACCGGTATATAAGTAAAGACAACAAAACAGAGAGCCAGCCAAGGTAAATTTGTTTAAATCAAAGCAGAATAAGGGAGGGTGGGGGGGGGGGGGATGCTCAAAATAATATTGCAAAATCCTAACTTGAAGGTCTTGGGCAGGATTTGGGGTTCGGGATGTGATCACTTAATTATCAGTGTGCAGGGCCTATGTAGGATTTACGCACACATTGTAATTTGATAGGTTTCTACAACCAGATATAACACAGTCAGCGGTCCGTCAACACAGCCCACCTCTGGTCTATTGACCACTGGTGGCCCACTGACTGCAGCCACCGCTGCCAGTGGTGCCCATACCATCCACCGCCATCCCAGACAGAAACGTAACAAACTTAGGTCACCAGGAGCCCGTCACCGTTTGCCACTGGTGGCCCACCACATGGATGTCCAGCAGGTAGCCGGTGGCCCACTAGCTACATTGTTTGACAGTGGTGTATCGTCGGTGGTGCATCAGTGACAAATGCAAACCCTCCGATTGCCGCCTGTGTGCCGCTGGTGGTCCACCAGTGGCTTTTTGCCGCTTCCCAGACAATATCACTCCAGTGGTCCACCAGTGGCTATGAGCGACAAAAACGCCACTGGAGGACCACCAGTGGCAATCAGGCGGCAATCAGAGGGTGGGATTTGCCACTGATAGACCATCGGTAGTCCACCTCCGGCAAACAGAATAGCTATTGTGCCACCCACTATCAGCTGGACATCCATGTGGTGGGCCACACACTGGCAACAGGTGGCATTAGGAGGTGTACCACCGGTGGCCCACCATCACGTTGCTGTCTGGGTTATAGCCACTGTGGACCACTGGAGAGATCTATCTGATTGTCAGCATGTGCACAAACGTTTACCCTGCAGTCAAGGTGGAAAGCAAACCCTGATTTAATATTAGCATGCAGTTGTTTAATTTTATAATAAATACTAACCAAATTAATTAATCACTGATTAGTGTTTGTGTCATGGGGCATGTCCACACAGGGCGGATATGCCCCACGAGGGGCATATCCACACTGGGACTGGGGCATATTCGCCCAGGGTGGACATGCCCCATACAGTATTGGGCAATTATTATTGCATTATCGGCCATGACAGCAGTGAACGGCGATATTCAATTCACACATAGATCATACAAATAACACAGCATATATGGGAACCTTGGTCTGTCAGTACATTTGAAAAGTTCAATAGCTAGATCCTTCGCCACAAGCTACTAAAATAACTTCTTCGGACGTTAAAATCATTTTTTGTTCCCAGTAATCAAGACATCATATCTATCAAATTCAAACAACTTGGAGGAAAGAATCTCATACTAAATGTATCTCGTGTAAATCATTTCATTCACCAGGTAGCGCTTTATTGTAATATACTGAGCCATGTGGACATACCCCAGTGTGCGGACATGCCCCACTCTCCCCTATATATAGGCTTATGCAGAAACTGCCGGATGACATTTTGTCATCCTTGAACAATATGGCTTCTTCACTGGGGGGGGGGGGGGGGGGTCGGCGTTGAAGGTCAAAAAGGTCAATTTTTCAGCAATTAAATGTACTTAGCAAGTGCAATATATATCTTTTTTTTGTAGTTTTTTACTGAAAACCCATTTCTTAGATTACTTTAATGATCCAAGGTCATTTTCAAGGTCAATTTCAAGGTTAAGTGTATGAAAATCTGATTTTTAATAAATATAGTTAGGAGCATGTGTAGGCTCTATAATACCTCTTTTTCATGGTATTATGATTGGAAAATTCATATACACTTTTTGTGCTCGTGATTTAAGGTCATCTGCAAGTTAGTCCGCTGTGTGTAAACATAACCCCCTTTCGGCTTTTTCAAAATGACCACAATTTTCCAAGGTCAAAGGAGTGATAAGACGATTGTGCAACAAATGAAGCTAGTGTAATACCTCATTTCTGTGTAATTTTGACTGCAGAATTCATTTCTGATATTACTTTCAATGTCAAAAGTCAATTTGAAGGTCAAAATTGCAAAAAAACGACTTTTAGCTCATACAAATAGGAACAAGTTCTGGAGAATGCTTTTGTAGTATTATTTTTATGATTCAATGTAATTTTCAAGGTCAGAAGGTCAATCTGAATGTCAAATTTGCGATTTTTTATAAATACAAGTATGAACAAGTGTAATACCTATTTTTGATGTGATTTTGACTGGGTAATATGTTTATTTTGACTGGAGAATAGATTTCTGATAATATTTTAATGATTAAAGGTAATTTTTAAGGTCATATATGTCAATTTGAATGGCTAATTTGGGATAATTTAATTTTAAGCAAATACAAAAATGAGCAAGTGTAATACTGCCTTTTGATTTGATTTGGTCATTATAATACATTTATTTATATTTTTGGTGATTGAAGGTCATCTGCAAGATCTTAACGACAATTTCAAGGTCAAATATGATTATTCAACAAATAAGGCTAGCTACTGGTGCAACACGCATCTCTCAGCATAACCGCTTTATCGTACCTTTAGCCTTAGTTAGGGAGGTCAAACGCATCACAAATACAGCTACAAAATGTCTGCAAAAGTTTTTTTTCATAACTTTGTGAACAAAATATATTGCAATGTCTTTCTAATTTTTATATCAAATTTCAATTTTTATCAGCCGATAAAAAAAATTGGCCTGAACACTCTACCATAGGGAGTTAGGGAACCCACATCCTCATCAAGCTACCTTAGGGAGTGCTCTAGAGGGCTTCAGGACTTTTCGCAACATAGAATGTTTTGCCCTCCCAAGACGTTTCGCATAATCCGTCTTCAAGACGTTTCGTCGCCGTGACGTTTTGTGCCCCTGTAAGGCGTTTCACACCCACTGAATTCTTTTTCGCCCCCCCCCCCCCCTATGCGAGACGTTTTCCTTCCTGTTGGGACGTTTCGTCCCATTAAGAAGACGTTTCGCGCCCAAGGGAATCCGTTTCTCCCCCTTTCTAAATTGAGACAACTCGACCCTCTATGTGAGACGTTTCGGCCCCATTGTTTATAAGACTTTGCGCACCCTAGCAATAGCTAGGGAAAACTTTCGGCCCCCATTCTTATAGAATGTTTCGCACCCTGGGGAAGAAAGTTTAGCCCCCCTTCTTATGGCACGTTTCGCACTCTGAGGAAGACGTGTGGGGTTAGCGTCTCACCGTTCGGGACTGCTCGGCTTCCCCGACCACTGACGAGTGGCCAGAGACCGCCAAACCTCGCTCTGATCAGCCCACGCTGCGAATCGAGCGCGCCTTTAGCCAAGCGCGCCACCAGTTAACTCGTTGCCGCTGAAGCAGACGGACGTCCCGTCGTGAGCTCAGGGGTAATCGCAGCTTCATTCAAGCATATTTTGAGCCAGCAAGGATAGTTTTAAAATTAGGGGATTTTTTTCAAAAAATGACACATCTTTTTTTGCAAGGTATGTGATGATTGTAGGTCAAAAATAATAATATGCCAGTGAGATCAGTTAGAAAGGTTATCTGAACAGAGGTTTTTGCGCTTTGGTTAAAACAGCGATAAAAATTGATAGATTTTTCTAGAAACCCACGTGGTTTCGAGAATTTGCGGGTTTTGCAGAAATCCAGCCTAGACAAATTCATGTTAGACGGAATAGTCTACTTTCATAAATTATAACGGATTTCAATGTTTTTTTCTCAATTACGCCACTGCCGGCGACTGAGAGAATAATATTTAGAAATTTTTGTCTTTTAAACCGTTTTGACATCTCATTCGGGTGACACAGTTTTCACGAGAATACCCGCCATATTTCTTGTGCTATACGCAAAATATTTTTACGAATCGAAATTATGCCTCGACTCAGACAGCTTTCAAATAGGATTAGAGCCACTTGAGACTGTTCGCCTGAAATATATGTGAATAGAAGGTCTTTAATAGAAGGTCGACATTTATTACTGTAAACAAAATTTTTATTTCAGCAGCAGCAGAGTTATTTTTATGTGAATTGGTAAGAGGCCGCCATCTTGGCAGCCGGTCACCCAAACTTAGCTCAATTGGCTGTTGCATAGCCTCACGTGTTCCCTCCTACCAGTCATGCATTGGGGCATCACCCCATCAGCTCAGATCGGCATAATTAGCATGAATTAGGCAGCCATCTTGAATCAGCGGCGTGCATGGCAAATGCGGCTCACATGTCAAGGCCACATAGGCCTACACAGTGTCTGGAAATAAAGTTTAGACAAGAATAAAATTTTCCAAAATATCTTTCCCAGTCAGGAAAGAGAGACTGATTTTATTTTAATATGTGTTACTAAATATTGCAAATCAGGTCACACATTGTGTGATATTTTGTGAATGAAAATTTGGTAGTCTACTTTTACAGACAGTCTCATCTGACACGAAATGTCAGCGACACACTTAGCTGCTACATATGTTAATAAGTCATGAGCTGATGCAGCACGCCAACCCATCATACGCACAACACGTGCACAGCACACGGTAGCCGAGGCACACACCACCCGACAGTGTGCCTCTATGTATACAGCCCGCACATCATACAACTGTACAGTCTACATTGATGGGCACTAGTCTACACGCACCGATACAAATCAAAGTGAGCGACCGGTTCGGACGTCGATAAGAATAATTCTCATGGTGAACATTTAAAAAAAAAAGAGGATGTTCATTATGGGAAATATTCATCAATAGATTATATAAGCAGTCTTTATAGACATCTGTCAGTCAAAAATTTCAACAAATGATTCTATAAATTAAGTCGAACTGTACACTCATAATACAGTCGCACTCAGCCTATTTTTAAGAGAACGAAATTTTCTAAGGATTTGCAGGATTTAATTATTATTTAATAAATCTAAATTTGAGACTTGACAGTTGAACTACGGCAACTACTTTGATGCATTGTGTGTTTTTCGACTTGTGTTGAATTTTTTTTTTCCACACGGGTCGAATCACCAAATATTATTACCCTATAGCTTAGAATAGCAATTTAGCATTTATTCTGGCCTTTTTGCATGCAGTTAACGACCTACAATCATCACAATTCATATGTTTAATGAAATACTATAACCCCTCCCACACGCACATTTTATACACAAAGAGTTCTCAGTTATTTCAGCAACCCCTGCACTCTACTATCTGCGAATTTAAATGGACAATCTTCATACATAGAATTAACACACATCTAGACTTTTCTCAAGCTAGACAACTATGCACACAGTTCCTCACACGGAGTGCGGCGATCAAACTAATTGGTATGTTTTAAATGCATACCATTTCAATACCCGTCTGAGAATTGCACGGTAGCCAATAGGCCAGCAACTCAGACGTTTCACTTTTTAAACTAATTTCAATAAACCAACATATCAAAATGGCCGCGAAAGAAGACAGTGAAGGTTCCGTGTCATCACCCCTCGACGGACAAGGGGCTCATCATAAAGATTCCTACTATCCTATGAGTGATGAGAATGCAGCAGAACTAAGAGACACGGATGCAGAGCTCAGACGGTTAAAAGCTGATTTCCTGCGGATTGCACGCAACAGATGTCGGAGAGGTTTGTCACGGAGTGATTCATCAAGAAGCCCTTCACCGATCAGACTTCAGCCTCAACGACGTTCAGCTAATCTACCGAAATTCAAGATAGCAACCTTTTACTCAACAGATGTGGAGTTATGGTTTAATCAAATCGAAACACAATTTGATTTACACCAGATAACAGATGATGACGAACGTTACAGATTGACATGTGCTGCACTCTCTGGCGAAGTAGCGTCCGATGTTAGAGACAGATTATTACAGCCGCTTCTCACTCATAAGTACGAAAATTTGAAAGCGATCTTAATCGAATGACGAAGCTTAACGACACCAGAGAGAGTCAACAAGGTGATTTCAGGTGAAAAACTGGGATCCGACATACCGTCTAGATTTCATAGGTGGTTGCAGAATACAGCTGGTTTTGGAACAAAAGCGTTTGTAGGCAAGGCAGTTATCCGCCAAGCCTTTATTCGACAAATGCCTCCTTTAGTAAGTGCTCATTTAGCTACACAACCAGGAAATTTGGCCATGTTGGCAGACCGTGCTGTTGCTGCTGAAAAGGACGTCGATGAAGCTAAGCCGGGGGTTTCTGAAATAAACGTCAGTGAGAGCGGAAAGCTCATTGGACTGTTGGAAGACCTGTCTCGCAGGCTCAAAAACTAGAGACAGCCACAACCAAGGCAACACAGAAGAAGAAATACGGACGCTCACAAGCGAACGGGAACCGTGCCGCCAAGACACAGTTCGTTCCGAATGTGCAAGCAAAACTGTTTGTACCCAATAATCAAGCTGTTACTAGGCAAGATGTATCAAATAATAACAAAAAACGCCGCAAAATAACGTTGCTCAACCGACCGACACAGTCACTGCACAGGTTTGCTACTACCACCAAACTTTTGGTGAAAAGGAGCGTTTGTGCAGTGAAGCCTGTTCGTACTATAGAACGATAGGTCAGCACGAAGTAGCAAATAATGCATCATATCCGTCTACGTTATTATACGTCACAGAGTTACCCACAGAGTTACCCAAGTCTTGCGCTAACAGGACTTCTGACGCTGCCTGTCTCCCCCTAGTTGCACCTAATAATACTACTATAAACACCTACGGTAATTGTAGACGCGTCGTCGACGTTGGTCTTAAACGAGATTACGCGTGGACATTCATAGTAGCGCACGTCAAACAACCAATCATAAGAGCTGATTTTCTCATACATTAGAAATTACTGGTAGACTTAAAAAGTCATTGTCTGAGAGACATGCGAACCGGTTTAGCTATACCAGCTACTTTATCGTCTATTAAACCGTTATCACTGAATAGAGTCGACACCGTTCAAAACGACTACACGAAATTATTAGATCAGTTTCCGCAACTGATTCGTCCCACAACGAAGGGCAAACCAGTTGAACACGATATTACACACAAAATAGTGACTAAAGATCCCCCAGTTTTTGCGCACCCACGATGTTTAGCACCTGATAAACTAGTCACTGCGAGACGTGAGTTCGATGACATGATAAAGTTAGGCGTTATCGAACCCAGCAACAGTGAATGGTAGTCAGCGCTTTATATGGTGCCTAAGAAAAACGGAGACTGGAGACCGTGCGGAGAATATAGAAGTTTGAACGCTCAGACAGTACCGGATCGATATCTGATTCCCCTCATACAAGACTTTACTCAACGTTTAGCAGGGTCGAAAGTTTTTTCAAAAATAGACTTGATACGGGCATACTACCAGATACCGGTTGAACCGTCCGACGTGCATAAAACAGCGGTTACAACACCTTTCGGCTTGTTCAATTTCACTAGGACACCGTTCAGTTTAAGAAATTATGGCCAAACCTTCCAACGTTTTATAGATCACGTTACGCGCGGACTAGATTTTGTGTATTTGGACGATTTGTTAGTCACAAGCCCCGATCATCGTACGCATAGGAAACATTTGAATTTTTTTTTACCCGTTTAGCAGAATATGGGATAATCATAGGACCAGAGAATGACAGTTCGGTACAACCGAATTAAGTTTTCTAGGACATCACGTTAGTGCAGCAGGCATTTCACCGCTACCCAGTGCTGTAGACGCGATAGTCAATTTCGTTAGGCCCAAAAAGCAAAGAGCTTTACGTCGATATTTGGGAATGTAACTATTACCATAGATTTATTCCACATTGCGCGGATAAGTTGACACCGTTAAATCAATTACTCACTGCCGCTAATATAAGTCATACAAGATTGTCACCCAAGTCAAATTTCGACTTGAAGTGGAATGAAAGTGCAAATTCTGCGTTTATCGAGTCTAAGCAAATACTTGCTAATGCTACCCTTTTGGTACACCCAGACCACTCTGCATCGTTGAATATCACGTGCGACGCCAGTGATTTTGCCGTAGGTGGCGTTTTGCAACAGTACATCGATAATGTCTGGCAGCCACTGTCATTTTTTAGTAAAAAACCTAACTCCCGCAGAGACACGTTACAGTGCATTTGATCGCGAACTTTTAGCAGTGTACGCTACTATTAGACATTTCAGGCACAACTTAGAAGGCCGTTATTTTTTCGTGAACACCGATCATAAACCTTTAACTTTCGTAATGTTATCAGTCACTGAACGCCCGTCGCTACGACAAACAAGGCAGTTGGCTTTTATCGCCGAGTTCACAACAGACATAAGATATGTGACAGGAGAGACAAATTTCGTCGCCGACGCTTTGTCACGACCGACCTTGTCCTTCATTGACAATACATCAACCATAAATTATAAAGATTTAAGTGCAGATCAAGCATTGGACACAGAATTCACGCGGTTGCGACATTCAAAGTCATCTACCATGAATTTTAAATTACTCAAATCATTTGATAACAATTTGATTTGGTGTGATGTATCAACGGGACACATTCGGCCGTAGACCTACGTCACAGCAAAATTTCGAAAACAGGTTTTCTCAAATTTACACGGATTAGGTCATCCATCGCATGGGCTACAAAGCCGTTGATCAATACTAGATTTGTCTGGCATGGAATGAATATAGATATTGCTAAATGGTGCCGTTCTTGCAAAGGTTGCCAGACCGCTGAAATATCTCGCCATAACAAGCCAGTTTTCGGCGAATTCGACGAACCTACTGAGAGATTTGACCACATACATATAGATATAGTCGGACCCCTACCGTATGCTGACGGTTTCATATATCTACTGACTTGTGTAGATCGTTTCACACGTTGGCCAGAAGCCATATCGCTAGTGGATATCAGAGCTGAAACGGCCCGCCCAGCTCGAAAGAAAATTATGGGATGGTTTATGTAACCCTTTACATGCCCAATAATTCAGCCCCTGCCAATTTCTACAATGCCTAATTACTTTAGCATAATGGTTATTTTGGCTAAAAAAAACTAATTAAGATTCATTAGTAGGCCTACAGAACATCATTCATAGTGAACTCCCATATTTGTAACTGGCAATGTATGGTGGGACGGGCTGGGGTTGCACTTTACTGGGGTTGAACGAAAAGGTCATGCCGAGGTCATGTCAAGGTCATTTGAAGGTCAATCTCGATAAAAAATACAACAAATTGCCATTTTATGCCTTCGAACTTGATTTATGCGTGAGCTAAGTGTTATACATGACTGTAGTTGGATCATTCAGGGTCAAGCACCATTTCAGAAGGTGTCGCAAGTAGTTTTAAGGTACCCGAGGAGTACCCGAGTAGTGATAGCCCCTTCGGATTTCCCTAACTTTCACCTTCGGATAAATTCACTATTCAATTCCCCCTTCTCCAGGACTAAAATTGAATGCCAAAAGTGACCAAATATAGTAGTGTTGAACTATGCCTTAAATTGCAACAATTTTACATATGACTCTGTGGAAAGGGTAACACGGGTTGGAGTTCCACTATACTGAGGTGGTGTGCAAAGGTCATTCCAAGGTCATATCAAGGTCATATAAAAGTCCAACTCGATAAAAAATACAATAAATACCGTTTTATGTCTTCCAACTTTATTTATGCGTGAGCTAAGTGATATATATATGACTGTAGTTGGATTATTCAGGGTCAAGCACTATTTTAGAAAGTCAGTGTCTTATGTAGTCTTAGGGTAATAACGGTACCTGAGGGGTGACATTATTCGTGCGGTACGAGATTCTGAAAGGCATAGTCGTTGCGCTACCCGGGAGCTCTCATAACACATATTCAGAACAAGAGGTCACGCCAGTGAGACAGACGCTGAATAATGCTGACTAATGAGGCTGCAAACAGATCAGATCGGTTTCTCGCATTGAGGTAAAAATTACACGTCAACCAAAAAGAGTGCGACGTGACCCAGATAGGCATATATATATAGCAGACATGAGATAACGACGAGACACGCAACAAACACAGCCATAATTGCTTGGTTAATGTTGGTGTAGCGTCGCAGACGTTGGGCCAACATTAAACCAACATCTGTTGAACGTTTTGTGTTTGCTGCAAAGAGTGGATAAATCGACATACTATAGCCGCTATATGAATAAGAGTAGGCCTACATAAGCCTACACAGTTGAGCTGTTGCTCACCTAGTTTTCTATGGCATTGTGATTGTATGCAGGCAACTGTTTTAATTCACGCCAAAACATCAACACCGCCACTGTTTTGTGAATCAACCCAACAAAATGCCCATACATGGCCAAACCAGAGCGTAGCAGTGGTCGGTACCCGGCAAACAGTCACCAGATGACACTGTAGTACACACCTATAATGTTTTGAAGCACGCTGGATGCATCGGGCCACACTTGGCGACTGTTCAGCATGCAGTGAATTAACTGTAAATTAGCCCGGACGCGGTCCGGGATTGGCATTGTAATCTGTATTAAAATTCCCGGACACGGTCCGGGATAGGTATGAAAAGGGCTAAAGCAGCCATTATGGCACACGAATCACCGAATCCATGGACCACAACACTACCTGCTGTATTACTAGGCGCACGTTCCGCCGTTAAAGAGTTATTGGGTAGGTCAGCTGCCGAAATCGTTTACGGAACGACACTCAGACTACCTGGCGAATTTTCACATAAGTAGGCTGCATGTTGACGCACATGTACAGACTTAGATAACTATTCTGATAAGCCCCGCGTAGCCATGTCGCGTCTCCGTCTTTGCCCAACGCGCGACTTACCTCAGAACGGGGGGGGGCCTAAGGAAATCGACACATGCTCACATGTATTTTTGCGACGAATCGCAATTGCACCGCCTCTGACCGCCCCTTACGCAACCCATATGAGGTCATCGTAAGGAGCGGCAGAGTCATGTAAATCCTAATTTAAACCTGCGCACTTAGACAGCGAGCCCGAAACTGGTACAGAGAAACAGCGTAAAACGCAAAATAATACGAAGAATTCGAAAAATACTGCGACAGTTAGAAGGGCACAGGCTCTCAAACAGAATTCCGAAAGGAAGAGAGCTGAACCGAAAGCGAAAACACAGACACGGTCTGTGACGGTTCAAAATGGTACGAATTTGGTCACTACTTCACAGCATAATGCTAATAGAGTAAATTTGCCTAAACAATTCACCCCTTATGTAGCGCCAACGGGAGCGGCGGCGGTTTGCGAACGTATTCACGTGTACCTTTACACTTACGGGATAAAACCCCTAATTCAAACGAAACGATCGAACCACCGAATATTAAAAACAATTTGAATATCGCCGACGGCGACCAAATTGTACCAGACGCAACCGCAAAACAAACCAGAGTTGGACGAAAAAGCCACACTCCTGCACGTTTCGTACAGATGGTCCACGCTTTAGTAGCGCCTAACGACATCCACTGTGGGACCAACTGCACGAGCCGTAACAATCATAATTTGTAAATATAAAGTTTGCCAGGCCTGGCATAATTAAAATAATAATGTGAAATGTTACTTAATTAAGTTACTTATAGAAGTGATTTTATTATTAAGTACAAATGTATTAATTAGATTTATAAAGGTTGGCTGTTACCCGTAACGCAGCAGCATAATTCGTAAACAAGGAACAATGGCGTTAAGAGGATTGGAACAATGGTGTTAAGAGGATTGGAACAATGGTGTTAAAAGGATTGGAACAATGGTGGTTAAGGGGATGGTATGATATAATTACTACATATTAATTCGTTTTGCTGCGACTGCGATGTTACCAACCACCAACGCTGTATTTTTACAACTGATTGTTTTACTGTTTGATTACTGTATTTTGGTTTTGTGCATTTCCCAGACGGAGCGACGAACCGACGCTTCCTCCACAAGTTGGCTTGGTTCATACGTTTACACTCAACCCGGGGGTAATGTGGGGTTAGCGTCTCACCGTTCGGGACTGCTCGGCTTCCCCGACCACTGACGAGTGGCCAGGGACCGCCAAGCCTCGTTCTGATCAGCCCACGCTGCGAATCGAGTGCGCCTCCAGCTAATTCGTTGCCACTGAAGCAGACGGATGTCCTGTCGTGAGTTCAGAGGCTTAGCCGCATGGCACCGATCGCGGCGTTCCGCTTGGGAACTGTGTGCACTGTGTGAATGTCTAGACTTCAATAAAGTGAGAAATACTTGAAGAATGATTCAATAAGAGTTGTTTAATCCCGTCGTCCCGACGGAGGAGTTGATGGAAGGTGGTGGAACGTAACACTTCAACATATTCATGTCAGTAACACGATCGATCCACCCCCCCACCCATAGACGTTTCGCCCCTGCCACAAATCAGTACATCTAGCCAGACTAGCCTCTATCCAACTTGTCACGTTTCATCCCACGTGGGACGTTTCGTCCCCTCACATGATGCTTCACACCCTTCTGAGTTGTTCCAGATCAATAATTTCTTTCAAATTTATAGACGTGAATATAATGCAGCATACAATATTATTATATGGGCGGGGGCCCTAGGGTAGTGGTTAGTACAGCTGCCTTTCACGCTAGAGTTCGGGTTTCGTTTCCCGGTCTTGGTGGTTTGTAAGAAACAAAAATGTTTTTTTCCCCATTCACTCGTAAAAGTCAGAATTGCGGGGAACCTCCGCGACCCAGAGGTAGCGTGCTTGGCCTCACACCTCCAGGGTTTGAATTTCGCATCCTGTGTCTGGGGGTCAGTGTCATATCTCACTCATCTCACCATCCTCAGGAGGTTAATTCTCTTGGAACAATTCAGCCTGTATATGTGCACAAAAGTGGTGACTGCCCAATAGTCCGAAAGCCCAATAGTCCGAAAGCCCGATAGTCTGAAAGCCCATTAGTCTGAAAGCAGATTAGTCCGAAAGTTATATTCAAATAAAATATAAATAAATCATTATACCCCTTCCCTGCAGACATCTCAAGCTAGTCCATATAATAGGCCTACAACGGGTCAACGTCTGGTTAAATATATAGGTCTTATGGAGACACCATTCAATTACAAGGGGGAGGGGCTTGAGTTTTTTAGCTAGACAAATTATTTATTCCACTTCCTATCTACAATACTTTATTTTTTCACACTCTGCCTCAAGCAAAATATATATTTCACTTTCTTAGAATATTTTTTCTGTCTACAAAGCTGGATCCCAAACTAGGCTTACTATTGATCTGGAGGTGAAGGAGAGGAGCTGAGAGAGGTCCACAAATGTAAAGGTCATTTGATGCCGAGCGAGGCGAGGCTGATATTTTTTTGGGGGTCATTAAATATTTATTTACATGTCCTTCAGACAAATATTTATTTCACGAAAATTCAGATAATTATTTAAAAAATACTCCAGCATTCCCCCTTGGGATTGTATGGTGGCTCCCCTAATAAATAAAATATGTTTCGACAAAGTTTTCATGAAAAGATCAAAATGTAATTTAAAAATACTCTTACATCGCCATTTACTGTGCTACAGTACGTTTTCATTATACAACAATCTTGGTACTGTCCGCACAGTTAAAGCTTGTCAGCGCTTGAAGTTTCAAATAAATGAAAAATACATAATCCATAATAGAGGAATGTTTATTGATGGGATGCAATGTTCTTGTATTCCGTTTTAATAAAGCTCATGTATTTGGTTAACCCTGATTGTTGTACCCCGGTATTTGGATGTTTGCAGTTACCTAGTACGTTATATTATTTTGCAAAAGATGAGAGACTCGATCTGCACCGTAGTTTCATAAATTAATATCAATGATGCCGACAATGAAGGAAAGGGACGTTTACACATTCATGGGTTTTTGTACACGATGCAGATACAATACGTATACGATAAGAATAAATATTTTTGTACTATAATCTACAAGATCTAATATTGTCATTTATCTTTTGACAGCCATATATAATTAACACCCCAAAAAACACGACACGTTATTGGGCGAATGTTGGTTTAATGTTGGGCGAGTGGCGTATATTGTGGGCCAAGATTGAGACAACACCGGATCAACGTGTCGTGTTTGCTGGGTCGACAGCCATGTCTCTAACCAAGTAATCCTTGGTCCAACGTATTTTATTCACGGGAGACCCCCCCTCCCCAGTTGGCTAGAGGCTCGGATATATGCCTACTGTGCTCGAATCCCGACCGGATCGGATGCTTGTAATTGAGTTGGTTCAAATACAATGGTAAAAACTGTTCAAATGGGTGTGCAGTGCTGCTATCTAATGCAATGTTCACTCATTCACTCACTCACTCATTCACCGTCCGCATCGAGTACACAAAGCCCTACATTGACAGATAATCCCTTTATTATGACAAATAATATTTAAAAATAGTTGTCCTCCAAAGAAACATGATAGAAGAGGAAGGAGTCATTTTACGTCATTTACTGCACATTTATGACAATATAACGACAGAAGGAAGCCCAAACCGGGGACTATGCCCTTCTCTTATCCAATTACTTCAACTGTTTAAAGGTCCTTTATAGAAGAACAAGGAGACAAAGAAAATAAGTGATTATGGAAGGTGAATGTGGTGAGATAGTAAGAAAATGGGAAGAAGAAAAGCAACATGAAAAGATAAAAAAATAAATGAAGTGAATTGAATAATATAGAAGATTGAACGGTTGTAGACCTATATTGGTTGGTAGGCCCTACTTGGTAACATTGTTGGCTGGTTGGATGGTTTATTGATTTTAGAATTACGGAGAATTAAAGGAGAATGAAGAACAAGACAGGAGGAGAAGGGTGAAGAAGAAGGAAGAAAAAAAGGATTAAAGATGGGATGGAATATGGACAGGAATAATTCAAAAGTGGATATAAAAAGAAAGACAATAATAATGAGAAAGAGGAGGAGGAACACACCGAATAAGGAATAAGGATTAACAAGAGGAAAAATGAGTAAAGATTGTAAATTGTATAAATTTTTGTATCACCTTTATCACGAAGGACACTTTTTTTCACCTTGGTTGTTGTATATAGAGAAGTTTTTGAATGATACTAGATTTTGTAATATATGGATCAGACAAGAGATGAGTAAAAGTACCTGGTTAAATGTAAATATAAAACAGAGACTACTGTACCAGTATATACAGAAATGGAGAAGTGATTGTGATATAGGTGTAAAATGTTATAATTATAAATTGTTTAAGTCCGATTTTATGTTTGAAAAATATTTAATAGATTTGCCTGATGCACTGATGTACTGAAATATATTGTATGTAAATTCCGCACTGTAAACCATATATTACCCATAGAAAAAGGTCGTTATACAAGGATTCCAAGAAATGAAAGGGTATGTGAAATGTGTAATAGTGGTCAGCTGGGGGACGAATTCCACTTTGTTTGGAATGTCCTGGCTTAAAAGAATTAAGAAATAAATTTTTACCCGCAAATATTTATAATGTTAATGTTATCAATTTCGGACGCATACTTAGGCCTACCATAAAGAATAAAATTACGCTTGTTAATGTAGCTAAATTTATTAAATTTGGATTGATATGTGTACTCATTAAATATTTTTATTTGTAACTATTATTTGCTATTTGTTCGGCACTCTGTACTGTACATACGGTTTGGAGAAATAAATATCTTGTATCTTGGGATGAAGGAGGGGGTTTGAATAAAATGACGAAAGAGTAGGAGAAGAAAGAAGGAGGAAGAATAATAGATATGAGAAAAAATAAGATACATGAAAAATAAAACAGAAGTCGAGATAAATAATGACGATAGAGAAAAAGACGAGAAGGACAAAAGATGAAGAAGAAGGAAGAGGAAAATGGGCTTTTTCGGACTAATGGGCTTTCGGTCCAATGGGCTTTTTCGGGCTAATGGGCTTTTAGACTAATAGGCTTTTGGACATATGAGCTCTTTTTTCGGACTAATGAGCTTTTGGACTAATGGGCTGTAACCCACAAAAGTGGTCTAAAGCTCGATGCATTTCATTTTATTTTTACATTATTGTATAGATAGCAAACGCGAGATATTGTTGGCTACCAATGTCATTCTAATTGTGTTCAACCTATGCTATCACAACCTATAAAACGTCTTTCCTATGAAAAAGGAGCGAAACGTCTTTCCAAATTGTGACTGGGAGGGTGAAGCGTCTTTATGATTAGGATGTAAATATTTGGAGAAGGCGTATCAGTTTTCCTAATTATAAAAAGGGTGCGACACGTCTTTCAAAATTTTGACGAGGTCTAGCTGGGCTATGGTGCGAAACGTCTTTCTGAAATATGGTTACGTCTTTTTAAACTACGACCACGTTGGCGAAACGTATTTCCTGTGTATAGGGCGGAGGCGAAACGTAATTCCTAAGTGGGCCTAGGCCTATGAGGTGGATGCGAAACTTCTCACTAAATAATGGTGCGAACTGACTATGGTGCGAAAAGTCTGTGTAGGCCTACCCATAGAGTTAGTATTCTCACTAACTCTATGGGCCTACCCACAGAACATACATCACCCATAGAAATGTAATGTATGTTCTGTGGGCAGAGTGTTCTGTGGGCCTACCCTCTGAAATAGCTGACTGAGTGATTGATTTGATTGTAAACAACAAGCTGAAACGTGGCTTTTTTTATTTATTTTACAAAGTTAAGCCCCGTTATAGACGACAATTACATCACATTTCTTAAATAATTATGGTTTCTGAATTTTACTCTTTCAAATTATTTGTATCATGTAGACTTTGTGCCAATCAATCAACGTTTATGTTGATACAATGATATAGACTATCTAACTGTATTATCGCCCTGGGCTATTCTTAGATTCTACTCGCTAACTGTAACTCGGTAACCACTGGTAACTGTGGCAGCGTTCAAGACTCAGCTGGTTGACTAAGTCTACCAGCCCTTTCCCCCCTTCAGCCTGATACTCCACATAGGAGGTGCTGCTGGAGTATAATGTCAAAGTCAAAGTAACTCACTCACTGTCCACTGCTCACTCAGTCACTGTCACTGACTCCCGGCACTGCCTCTGTCTCAAACTCAGTGAGATTCCTGACGCCTGTGGCTGTTTACTGTATAGTCTGTCCGACGGTGGATGGTCCAAAACGAAAGAACTGTAAGCTCTTTGGTATCCAGTCACTGAGTCAGTCAATTCTCAAGCGATTGTCACGAAATTTTGCAAGTTTTAAGCCTTTATTATTTAGTCATTTGGCAACAACCCTGAAAATTTCGCGAAATTCCATTTATTATTTCAAAAGTTAGACCATTTGACATTTAACGCAATTCTGAAAATCAACCGGAATAAAGTTAATGGGCTTTATAGATGGTATAGAGGAACGTCATAAATTTACATTTACTACATGTCAAATAGTCTAACTTTTGAACTATCCAATATTTTTTTACAAAATTTTCAGGATCGATGCCAAATGAGTAGAAAATAGTGTTTACCATGTTTACAGAATTTCATTAAAATCGCTTGAGAATTGACTGACTGGATACCGAAAAGCTAACTTTCATTTTGGACCATTCCCTACCGTCGGACAGACTGTAGACCCCTACCATGCCTAGGTCTGTTTCGCCAGATCCTGGAGAAGACTATACTCGCCGTCAAATTAAAAATGATCAACCAGAATCGCATGAATGATTTTTGGCGATTTTCCCACCAATTCTTAACCGATTAAACATTTCCTTCAAATTTTAGCAAAGGCCATGTTCTATTCAAATCCTAACAGCTCTGAAAATTTCTATAAATTGTATAGCTTATTTCAAAAGTTAGACCATTTGACATGGGGTGAATTGAAATTACGACGTCCTTCTATAACCCCATTAAACTAATTCTAGAATTTTATTACATGGCTAATTGTCTAACTTTTGAAATATTAAATACAATTCTGCGAATTTAGTACTGCTCTTAGGATTTTAATAGAAAATCGCCTTTGCAAAATTTTAAGAAAATTAGTCCAAAATTGAAGGAGAAATCTCCGAAAATCATGCGATCCTGGTTAATTTGACGGCGAGTGTAGCCTTGTTTCAATTTGCTTAATCGCTCTTTAAATTTTTTAACACATTTTTTCTCGGATCATTTTTTCATCTCCCCCAAACATTCCTGAAAATTTGGTCGATTTTTTTTTGTATTATCGAAGTTAGACTATTTGGCATGTGATAAATTTTCAAAATTACAGCTCTCTTTAACACCATTAACGTGAAACAAGAATTCTATTACATGCCAAATGCCGTGAAATGGTCTAGCTTAACTTACAGTTAAATAAATAAGTTAAAAAATACACAACAAATGCCATCAGATTTTCATTGATGTTAGGGGAAGATAAAAAAATGGTCCGAGAAATATTTTGTTAAAAATTTTTAAACAGCGACCAAGCAAATTAAAAAAAAACAGACTGTATGCACTGTTGACATGACAATACAATATAAATTACCGTTTTCATCAGGCTAACTATCTTTCATTATTTATTACAGTCTAATCTATTCACAAATTTGTGAGCAAGTCCCAAATAAGCTCAACAGATGCATCTTCTGTCCCTGTCCCTGTTGGCAATGCTTTTTATCTTGTCTTGATTGGTTAAATAGTTTTTGAGTTATCGACAATTGTATAACAGGGATCCCCACAGAAAAAAAGTCATCTGGTTGTTCTCTCAAAATTCCTAACTCAGCGCGCGGGGGCAGCATAATAAAGTGTAAACTTTAATGTTGAGCAAGCGCGATAAAAAAAATCTAAGATTTAAAAAAAATTAGGACACAACAAGGCATATAATGTATTATGTGATTATTGGCAGTATTTATTGAATACAATTGAACATCATATATCATTGACAGGTCCGCCTGAAATAATTTATTTAAAAAATACTACACCCTTCCCCCCCCCCCCCCCCCCCCGGAGATTGAATGGTGGTCTTCTCAATTGCGCTTTGGGCCCGCCCCGTGTCATTGGCCGATGCCTTCATTGCTAATTGCATTCTGACATCCGTGCGATATGCATTGTCGTGCAGTTCACTCTGCAGCTTGATGCGCTAGAGTAAACTTTGATCTGTGCATCTGCGCAATCTTAAAAAATGTGAAAAAGTTTTATATTGGTTTGTTAAGTGGCCTTAATTGGCATTGGCCTTAAAATGTCTTAAAAACAGAGGTTTTGTCAGCCGAGGTCTTAAAAGAACCTAATTTTTTAGGCAGCCAACTTTTCTCTTAAAACGTGTGCTTTAAATGGCTATAGTTGTTGAAAAAACGGGTGCTGATACATGTGATAAGTTGGCCTATCTGCTGGCATTCCCCGTCGTCATCAGATAATGTGTCTACTCTGCCAGGCGTACATGTATGTTATTTAGCATGCCGCATCTGACGGGTGTCTTAACTGACACCTCTAGGGTATTGACTCGTCAGCGGCATTCTTGCGCTGGCGGTTATGGCCTAGCAGTAAGACAGCATTCCGTGTTGGTCTATGCTGGCAGCAGCAGCTCCCACATGTACACTGTTTCTTCCCCATCCACGTGTGAATGTCAGTACTGTGGGGAGCCTCCGTGACCGAGAGGTAGCGTGCTCGGCCTCAGACCGCCAGGGCTCGAATTTCAAATCTTGTGTCTGGAAGACAGTGTCATCTCAATCATCTCACCATCCTCAGGAGGCTCTCCTGGCCCAGTTTAGCCTATATGTGCACAAAGGTGGCCTAAAGCCCGATTCATTTCATTTATCCCACATGTACACACTGCAGTGCACAAAGTTGTACAGGCTGAGAGAGTCGGTTACACACGGTCAAGTAGGCCTACAATGCATCGGCCTATACACAATAACAGCTAATTGCTAAACCAACACAGGGTGACAGGTGGCCCGCTATTTGCAAATCTACCAGCTGGATGCCAGCCGGATGAGACCTATTAAATGCTGGTCGGTATAAAATTTATCCGGTCGGGCAACCGGCTCTTCCAGTACTGTGGGAACCCTGTGTATAAATTAAAATGGGGATGGGGGATTTAAATATAATTTAGTTCCTCAAATTAGTATACAATAAATAATTCTTTAGGCTTGTCAGCTACATAATCCCTTGAAAAATTTCCAGCCTCGCTTTGCTCGGCATAATTTTTACTAGACCTTGTCTGATATTTGGTCGAACTATGTGGACAGAATTTATGTTCACCTCCATAGCTAAACTTGTGTCAAGAATTTAGTAAGTGCAATAAATAATTTGTCCAATTCAAACACTCCTGAACGGCGAGCAGTTCATCTTGTTGCCTATGTGAGTTTGAAAGACCATACTACATGTATAACCACTTAAGCTGATTACCCAGTAAAGTAGGCATTTTGGCACTAAGTAAATAAAATGAATCGGGCTTTAGGCCACCTTTGTGCCACCTTTGTGCACATATAGGCTAAACTGGGCAGGGAGAACCTCCTGAGGATGGTGAGATGATTGAGATGACACTGTTCACAGGATTTGAAATTCGAGCCCTGGCGGTCTGAGGTCGAGCACGCTACCTTTCGGTCACGGAGGCTCCCCGCAATACTGACTTTCACACGTGGATGGGGAAGAAATATTTTTTGTTTCTTTCAAACCGCTGAGACCGGGAACCGAACCCCGAACTCTGGCGTGAAAGGCATTGGTGCTAACCACTACCCTATAGGCCCCCGCCCTTGGCACTACGTATACTGTATCTTCAGAGGTGTGTACTATGCTGTATACTCTTTGAAATACGGTAGATGGGACTTTGGAAAAGTAAAAAAGTATGAATATTCACATGGCGGCACATTATTTTCACTGCAAAACCTATAAAAACCTATTTTTTTATGTCTAATAAACCTATAAAAGCCTATTTTTTATGAAATAAACCTATAAAAAACCCTATATTTTGACCTAAATGGAAGCCTGTGTATTGTATTGCATAGTATAGTGACATGTAAAGACAAATCACAATGACAATATAAATATTTTCACAATATACATGATATAGTACCCAGCCCAGTTGGGTTTAAAGGTAACTACATTGAAGTATATTCTGGTATAGAGTTTTCAAAACATGACTTTCAGTTTAATTATGATACAAATTGCCACATATATGTGGCCATACTGCATCATTCAGGACTCTCAAATAATATGTTTTAATGATTGTAATCGCCGAATGATAATGTCGCCATTAGAATTTGTGTAAACACGCCGTATGCTAATTTTAGTCACGTGAACGTTGCGTATGCAAGCCAAGCGAGCAGGACACAACAGTTCAGTTGTAAACACACCATCCACACCATTCATATGTCTTTGAACAAGAGGGAGATCTCTGCTATTATAAAATGTGGGTGGGGTGTTGAAATTCGTCAATCGGCATCTAGCCCAAGGCCTATTCAACAATATCAATTATATTCGCCCACAATATTCTATATAACTTCACATGTGTGAGATTAAATCCCTTCCCCTGATTGAACAACATGAAACGCAGACACAACAATTCAACCCACCTACAGTAGTGGCCAGTAGTCTGCTATACAGTCAAACTGCACCGTAACTGCCTACCATATATGGTGACGACAGAGATAGCTGACGAGGTCGCAGGTCACAGCCCGTCACAGAAACGAAGTGTCAGACGAGATGCTGAGGGCATGTTGCATGTAGTGACAAGTTCGTCGAAGACATCATCGGGCTTCTATCTACATGATCTATATAGGTTCCTATCTCAGTTCAAGTAAGACATATCATCTAACAGTAATAATGTACTCTAGACTGCTCGACTTTGAAAAACGCTAGGCTTACTTGAAAATCATAAGCCTAGGCCTATATCATGGCTCTGCCATTGCTTGTCATGCTTGTTTTGCTGAACTGTCAGAAATAGACAGGCCTACATCACATGATCAGCACATGACATGCATGATCTATGATACCACGCAACTTGTGGGTCACAGTGGAGAGTTGTTGAATGACAATATTACTGCATTTTAAAGTCATTTTGGCGGCGATATTTATCGAAATAAGTACCAATAATAGAAACACCAGGCCTGATAGCCAGTTTTATAGTCTGGTTACTTCGAAGTATGTACCTTTAAAGGTCACTCCAAAATATGAATAGTAACATATATCATGTATATGCTGAATCAGCCAAAAAGTAACATTATTGCACAATAATGTAAACCCCAGCAAACACCAGGATCGACCTAATGATAGCAGTCAGGATCAAAGCCCTATACATTCATCATATAGCAGCCCTGCTGATTTTTGTCATCCCCATTTTTTTCTTTTACACTATCTTTGAACATGTTAAATGATCAAAGATAAGATAAGATAAGATTTATTTTGAGTCGCACATAAAAACATATAACATTAGCTCTAACGAGCTAGTACAAGCGACATATAAACATGATAAAATAAACAATAAATATAACAGCTAAAACAAGCAGGTTGGCTGGCAGAAAGTTACTATGAAATGTAAAAAAATATTAAGGATTATATAGAAAAATACTTAACAAATAATGTAAAAACAAATAATGTAAATGAGAACATATATGGTTAAAAGTTACATAATCCATTTTGGCACATAAAAGTAGATTACCGATTTTATAAGAAAACTTATGATGTATATGAAAATAATCAATTATATGGCTAAAAACTACGTAAAAAACATTTGTCATTTAATAATAATTGCATAACTGTATCACATTTTCGAGGGACCTACATCTAATTTTGCTCTCAATTAAATGAAAAAATAAGCTCGCAGGCCATTTCTGAAAGTTTTGAGGTCTCTGGTTATTCTCAATGCCTCTGGCAAAAGAGTTCCAGATTTTAGGGGCCAAAAAGCAAAAGGAATTTGTTCCATGAGAGGATTTTTCAGGATATTTTCAGAATTTCTTAAATTGCGGGTGCGACAGCGTTTTTCAATCAGTTCAAGGAGGTAGGTTGGTGCTAAGTCATTAAGAATTTTGAAAGTCTGAATGGCGATGTTCATTTGTCCCCCAACTTCCGGAGATGGCAAGCGAGCTTTATTCAGGAGGGACTCATAGGAGGCGGTATGGTTGAAATGAACACACTTTAGAGCCCTCTCCTGAATCTTTTCCATACAGCGTGCATTTGGAGCACTACAGTGATACCAGACGGCTGAGCAGTTTTGAAAGTGGCTGAGAATGAGCGCTCTGAAAAGAGCCAATTTTGCCACTATTTTATTATTTTATATCATCCATTTAAAAAATTTAGGACGTGCAATCATAAGATTTGGAGGTATAAATTGGCTTAGATTTTGGAATCTAAGCCAATTCTTTTTGGAAAAGAGCCAAAAGAGCAAAATTGGCTCTTTTCTCTGAAAAGAGCCAATTTTGCCACTTTTTTATTATTTTATATCATCCATTTAAGAAATTTAGGACGTGCAATCATAAGATTTGGAGGTATAAATTGGCTTAGATTTTGGAAAGTGATTTTGAAGTTTTTTTTACTTTTTCTGTTTTTTTACACACCTTTTTTATGTATTTCAGAACTTGATCTTGCCGATATGTGGTGTATTGTTCCATTTGAAATACCAATATGATGGCAACTGTCATCTCTTTCCAAATCTATTTTTTGTTTTATAAAAAGCATAATAATTGGAGGTGCATATGGCTAGGCGTGAAGGCGTAAATTAAGATGCAAAATAACAGCAACTCAAAAAATACATAACATGACTTTTTCAAAAGCTTGTAGCTTGGTCAATGTTTTTTTTTGTCCCAAATTTTAGATTTAGATAATGCATAAATTAGTAATATGACAAAATGTGGATTGGCAGTCTTGATAAAACAGCCAAAAACACATTTTAGGGCCTTATCAAGTTTGTGACACTGACTTTTGGCCACCCTAGTCAAGGTCTTGCGATTTAAACATGTTAAAAAAGCCTCATTTTACAAATCGCATAATAACTAAAATAAATCTACAACAAAAAAATATTTAAAACTGGCTTTTTTGTGTATGATTAGGCCTACATATAAACCCATTGAAATATAATTGTGATTTTACTGGGGTTTTTTTTATGGTGAGCACTTTACTGAAAAACCTAAACTAGGTACATGTACATCACTAACAGTTTTTTTTTTTTTTTTTTTTTTAATTTATGTGAGTTTGTGAGACACTGCAATTTATATAAAGTACATATTTTTCTTTCTTTGTTTGTTCTTTTTGCTCACTATTACTGGTAGAAATGAAGCCATCATTGTAGAATTAAAAACATTAATTGTTTTGAATGCCACTTTTATCACCTTTTTAGGGGGTTCCCATCATCAGATTTCTCGCAATTACGAAATATTGTGCCGGCCCTCACCCTTAATTCCATAATTGTTGCAACGAGTGTTTGAACATTTTGAGGAGGCAAGTGGAACAGGCATGCTGTAGCCATCCGATATTTTTTTTACACAGGTGCCATTTTCTGAATTTTTGTGAAAAAAACTTTAAAAAAAAATTGTCTACTGCCCTATGAGGAAGTTCCGGAGGCCATCATTAAGGCCGTTTTGACAGTAAAATGTGGGAATATCTAAGAATAAAAATTTCTGATTGTTATGTGCAGATGTGGTATATTTGCTACTATTACTGTATTGCGGAGCCCTCATTGGGTGCCCTGCTGTATCTAAAAACTGAAACCTTGAAGAACGTTCATCTCAGTAGTTTTCTTCTGCTGTGTCTGGGTGATATTTCGGATTCTACGTTGAGGTCACAACTTTTGGGCGTTTTTATAATTTAGCTCAGATTTTGATTAAGCACAGCATTTTTCCTGCTCAATGAAAACTGTGGAATGTGGTCAAATATTTCCTTTAGCATGTCCGCAGTTACGAAAAAAGGGTCAGCATAATTTTATTGGACAATTTTAAAATGTATGTTATGTACGGTATAGGCCCTACTATTTAAACTGCACAAAAAAAGTTTAAATTTGGCACAGTGATAACTAGACTATAGATAAGAAACAGAAACAATTAGTCTACGCTGGAGACTATCGGGCTGTGCTCCAGACGTGAGGCAGAGTGGATTAGCCTGTTCTGAAAAAACACATTTTTTTTTATTATCTCGAGTAGTTTTTGAGATATTGTGGTTATCGGCGATTCAAATTTGCCATTTTCTGGGAATTGTTAACTGGTTAAGAACCCATGAAGTAAAAAAAGCTCTTTTTTAAAAAAAATAAAAAACATCACAATTTTTCTTGAAATGAACAATACTTTTTTAAATTTAAATATATAGTAACCCCACATTTTTAGAATCGCTAAATATTATGGAACGTGACTGCACATTGAAATTTTTTTTCTGTGAGCTTGATCTCAATAATTTCACTGGAAGGTCAAGGTCAAATTATGTAAAAAAATTTTAATAAATTTCACTTAAAGGGATGAGACATTTTCAATGTTGTCAATTTTGAAAATTTAATTTATATCAAGCTATATAGCCTACTGATCTTAGCTAAGAAAAAGAGCGAAGTAGTTGTACAGTAATTATCCGTTATAGCACGAATCGTTACTACACGGATCAGATATAACACGATGCAACCATGGTTACCATTTTTCTGGAAAAATCGTGTTATAAATATTTCAACATCCAATTAGGCATGAAATTGTCCGCCAACGTCACATCGTCGCCTCGGAGCTAAAGGATCCTATCTGCCACTCTGACGAGTGTCAGATAGGATCCTTTAGCTCCGAGGCTAAATGATTCTATCTGCCACTCTAACGAGTGTCAGATAGGATCCTTTAGCTCCGAGGCGACGACATATTAATTGTGCAGTAGCGGTAGGCCTAGTCCTTCACGCATGACGCTCCCGTCGGCGGCAAGTAGTATGTACTGCACAGCACATAACGGCACCCTTTTAGAACAAGAGTATCTCATTTCATATTTGAGCTTAAATTCAATTCAAACATGAATCGTGTAATAGATAATACAAAACGAATATGACGTGCACGATTTGATCTCAGAAATGTATTACTTAATCAAATTAACTTAATGTGGCGTGTTTAGCAAAAGAACATGTTTATTTAAATCGTGTAATAAAAATATTATAACACGAATAATAATGTTTTTACATGTTTTTTCAGTCTGTATTAAAATATTATAACACGAATACGGTGATTCTGCAAGTTTTTTAAAATTGCGTGTAATGAAATATTATAACACGAATATGATGTGTTTTATATCATTTTATAAAATATTATAACACGAATATGGTGATTTTTATATCGTGTTATAAAATATTATAAGACGAATATGACGTGCTATTACATAAAATTACCTTAATTCAGCAGGTTTAATCGAAAAAAATGGTCATTTTTAAATCACGTAATAAAATGGGTAGCCAGAGGTGATGACACGCCGATCGTTTAATGAATGCCACTTTTTCACAACTCACATTGAGCAATGTCGAGCTGCGTTCTTGTTTGTATTGCAAGGTGTTATGTTCGCGACAATTTTGTGAAGCACATTATGTTACTTGACGTGTAGTGTACTGTTAAGTACTACATGACTAGCTCTTGGATTATTTATCGCCGTCTTATTTCATTCCTAACTATTTATAGTAAACATAAATCTTATATGAACTTGATCTCCTGGGACCAAAACGTTTATCGACCATTGGCGGGCAGTTACGCAATATATGGCGCCGTCAGTGAAATGAAAGCAGTGGCTAGATGATGCTTAAATAATGGCCCAGCATTACAGATGCCGGCCCGTCATTGTACCAACATTGTCCGCTCGCTTGGCCACGTTAACCTTTTTACAACCATCAAACCCATGTTTCTGCAGCACGTTATTTTATGCAATAGATATATTTATATTACAATGAGGACTATGTTGTTCTAATTGTGAATGATTATTATTTTAGTTTTGATGACTTAAGAGACCGCAAGGTTAGTGTCTGCAGTACGGCAATGTGTATTGGCGATGGTTATATTTTCATATAGACTGGTGTATTGCAGATGTGAAATACACGGGATTAGCTCGGGTGTTCTATCAAGTGTGTGGAATCAACCGTGACAAGTGATCAGTACATGTATTGTTCAGTTTATTTTGGAGTCAGTTAACTCCCCCCCCCCCTCCCGTAGCTAGTAAAAGTCTAGCCATGGTCGGGATAGTTTATTGAAGCGATTTAAACATTTTCAAGCCCACAGGCTTGGTAGTTATCCTATTAATAATATAATATCAGGGATATAATACTTTATTACATGATTTAGAAGAGCAACATATTCGTGTTATAATAAATTATTACCAAATTAAAAAAACATACAAAAAGACTGGTGTTAGATTAGTTTATTAACCAGTTTAAAAGAAAATATAAAGAACATTTCGTTTTATGATAAACATGTCATTTTGTTGAATAATTTATAAATTAAGTTATTATATTATATTTAATGGTGTTGCATCAATATATTTTTATGCCGATATGATCAGTCACAAATCACCGTCAGTATGGACTGCTCACCGACAAGTTTGATTGACAGGCTTGTTCTAACGCTGATTGGTCAATATCTCCCTCCCATCTCACCTTACCATGACGCTGGCCCAGCATTAAATCAGCACTGGTTCATTTGCGGGCAGTTACGCGATGATCGACGCAAAGACATCGTGTTTGTTGTGTTCAAACGCTGATTGGTCAACACCCGCCGCCCATCGCACCGGGCCGTGTCAGGATGATTGACAGTCCCGTATGATCTCACGTTGAGAGTGATATTTCACGAGATTTTGACACCTCTACCCTCAAAACGATGACGTCATTAAACACTGTACATGACACGGACTTGTATACACAGCGTCACTCTGTTCGTGAGTCCTGTATTCCTGATTCAACTAATTTCACTTCCACTGTTTATATTAAACACTTTCCACCAATTCACATTTTTATTATTTACAAATAATAATTATTATAACTTCTAAAACTCCCATATTTGTACAGTAAATAAGGCCGAGAAATAACGTTATGCTACAAAGTAGTATAGTGTCCCTTGTCAGTTATTTATATTACCGCATCCCGTGTATCTCCAGTCATATCGACCTAGTATTACCAGATAAAATCGGGCCATTTCGTATAACACGATCGGCTTATAACACGATTCCTACTTATGGACCCCACCGATCGTGTTATAACGAATAACTACTGTATTTCCAGGTCGTATATCGCCATGTAAACAAAACAAGTCAGCAATATTAAGCACTTTACATCACATATTCCCACGTATCAGAGGGTAATATCAGAGCAGTCGCCGCTATAATTGGTATCTCATAGTCAGGACACGGGAGGACACACCTGCAGCATAAAAATATGAAAATTCTGAAAAAAATAAAAACATGATCCGTGGGATACACTACTTCAGTGCGGAAGTAAAAACGAAAATTGATGTCATCCCAAGGGGCTGCTTTAACATCAATCTCTTTGTGGCATCGAAAAAAAATTTATGCTACCCCTTTGATTTTCATAAAATTTTACAGTAATGTTTGAAAATATATACTTTAACTTGACCAATAGGTTAATTTTTTTTAATTTTACTGTACCAGGCCCAGGTCCCAGAACAAAATAGTTAGTCATAAAAACAGATTTTCAGAAATTTGTACAGTGTGCGATAATACAGGTTTCGCTGTTTTTTCCAGACCCTAGTTCTAAGTTAAAACCATGATAAAAGTTATTTTTTGCAATAAATTGAACACATTTTTATGCCTTCAGAGACATAATATTTATAGCCTTTTTTTACATTTATACAAAAAAACCTAGCCGATTGGTTAATCTGTTTTTTGCGAATTAGTTGAAAATTGAATAAATACTACATCAATGCCTGGATAAATGTATATCTTCTAAAATGACTGAGGGACATTTACCTTGATTATCTATCAACGTCTCGTATCCAACTGGAAAACACATCTGTATATCGGCTGGCTTGAATTTGGACCAATTTTTTCAAGACAACTGGCTGAAAAATTTACTGATCTTTCCTTAACCCTTTAACCGCCGGTGTTGCATATATTCGGGTTTTCATTTTTTTATTAACACATTATGTACCACCTTTTAAACATTTTAAAGATAAAATATGACATCAATCAGCAATATTTGAAAACAGTTGACCTCCATTTTGTCAAATCTGAATAATTTTCACTGGCTTGAAGTTGTGGATCGCGTCAGCGAGACACAACTTCAAGTGGGTGAAAATTCCAATTTTTTAATTTGGCGGTTAAAGGGTCAAATATCACTTGTCCTTCGTAATTGTCAATCTAAATGATATCTTTTTTTTTTTGCAAAAGATAATAAGTATTATGATGATTATGCAGGTACCGGAATTGTAAAAAAAAGCTGTGTTCAGTTAGCCAACTGCAGTGCTCATCATCATTGTACTTCGACACAGACTTTGTCAAGCCCTTTGCATGCACATTAGCTGTTCAGCAAGGGTACTCGTCTGGTAGGACAAGCCCAATGAAACTGAACTTGTCCTTCCCAAATTGTTGGTCGTCTGGGAAGGTCAGACGGGCCCAATCTCAAGCCCTGTATATAAACAACCCCAAGCGTACAAATAAATCTGACCTTTGGGCGAAGTACAATTTTAATTATGTAAATGACAGACCTAGTAGTCAGGTGGTCCTTAGATATCAAAACCACTCTATATTCAATCAAAACCAGGCCCGTAGCCTGAAGAGGCGAGGCCCAGTGGCCGAGCCAAATTTTCTGAAAACCCTATAATTCTGAGAATTTTCAGTGATGAAAAAGAAAAAAATATGAGAAGACAGACGAGGCAACTGCCTCGTCTGCCTCATGCAGGCTATGGGACTGAAAACGTCAGGATGGGAATATGGTGTCTCACCTTTGAAGGAAATGGCCAGCTGCATTCAAATAGACGTAAGGCAGAGGTAGGCCCCTACTTAATAATCAACTTTGTCTCGTTTTTATACTTTACATCAAAAGTACCATCAGTGCATCCTGAGAGCTTTGGATACAGTGGAAGTCTATTGTTACTAGTAACTGGGCTACATGTACTGTACCTAGTATATTATCACAACAATTGTTTTTGAAAGTACAGGTCCTGGATTTATTGTTTCTTTCACACCTTTAGATATATCTCTTTGTCATGTTTAAGACTTTATGTGTGACTTGCCTGAAAATATAATGTGAATTTTTATGTAGAAGCTCCAATGTTTTCTCCAGGTGCTGTTTTGTGGCTGAATTTGTGGCCAATTTAAAACAAATTAGAAATTAAATGATATTTTATCGTTTCGGCCAAAACAGAAGCGTCGGAAGCGTCTCAGTACTTTGGGGAAAACAATGAGCTCATTGATTTTCAAAATGTTGGAATGATGACTCAGTCAGGGCTTGTGGTTTGATTCCTGAGCTGGGTGGTTTCAATACTCTTACAATGGTGCTCGATGTCAGTTCTCTTGGCCGGTAATGCCCTCACAAAGTATTCACTCTATATAGCTGAGGAGCGCAGTAAAGGCAGGCAAGAGCCGTCAACCCACAAGTGTGTTGAATGCTGCTCAAAGACGACTTTGAACAATCATGTCTCATGATGTCAGGGTCGGTGGTTTGATCCCGGGTTGAGCACTTTTACAGTACACACTCCTCCACTGTATGTGTATGTATGTCCATATGAAAATTGCCCTTTTCAGACAAATTTATGGCAGCCCAAGGGAGGTTCATTCCTACAAAATGTCATTTTGAGGAATGGTTGGCTGTCCATATGGTTAAATTACAATTATTTTTATGTAGTTTTCTGTTGCATCTTGCTGTATTATATATATTAACAAATATTTAGTTTTGTGCTCAAAAACCATATTTTCCTCAAATTATATTTTTTATTATTTATTATTTTATACTATTTTTTTAATGGTTTTTGTTTGCTATGCGTGTATGTTTTGTTGAAATGGCTAATTTGATATGTTTTGTTTTTAGAACTTGAAGTCAAGACATCCAGTAAACATTGGATAAATGGAAACACATGTTAACATGGTGAATGACTGTCACAAGGGCTTCAAAAAGAAATGTTATATAACCTGTTATTATTAGCTGACAAATGTCAGAGAATTAGGATTTCACATTTAATCTAAAGATTACAACTCTATGATGTCTGGGCAAGTCAACATACCACATAACATGGTCAGGTGCATACATATGAAATTTATCAAGCGTGCCGCTTCAGTGATTTTGCTATCTTTGTTTATAACTACCCTCCCCTGCATATTATTTGGTAAAGCTAAGTGGCAGATTTGTGAATGGAGTCATAGTGTAGTAAAGACAGAAATAAAAGAACTGAGAACTAACAATAATGACTTAGCTTCCCTCCTTCATCATACTGAAGTAGAAAATCATCATGAAGAAATGCAACCACAAATATTGTCTAATCTATTTTCATATAAAAAATCAAGTCAGTTCAATCTGAAGAAAAAATATATGCATTACAATAATACAGGGAAAGAAGAATGTTTGCCATCTAATGTTTTTTTACGTAAGTCGTCTGGTAAAGTTTCTGTCTGTAAGAGGTCAACTCCTTTACCTGGAGCATGTAAAATTACCAGAGATATCATGAACTATTCAAAATCTCCAGCCAAGTGCCCAGATCAGCACCATCAGATCTGCATCATACGTCAGGTAACGCCAGGTTTAGATAATGTTACCAATGTCTTGTTTTTCACTTTTTAACTTATTTTGTAGGCCTATGTCTTATTGTTCCCCTACTTCAGATAAGGTGGGAGATTAGGAATAGTCTGCATCTGCTCGTCCAGCCGCATTTTGTCTTAAATATCATTTAAATGCTAAATTGTGAAGTTTAAAAAGTTACATATATATCTTCTGGTAAAATTTAGCAATTTATCGCAACAATAAAAATAAGAGAGCATGTATCTAATTGAAAATTAATTGACCTCACCATGTTACCAAGCAGTACTTTTCACTGATCTGCTTAATTTGACAGGTCTAATGCATTACATGTACATGTACTATCATATAATTTTACATGGAATCTGACAGTTTAAATAATTTACATTTAGCTGTAAAGTGTTTAAATTAGCTGATTTTGAAAACAATCAATTGATTTAAATTTAAATTGGTGAATGCAGCCAAAGATACATTGATGTATCCTTGACGTGTTCACCAAATTAAGCATAAAAATATCAACTCGAGGTGGATATTTTTAGTCTGTAGTGTAGAAAATTAAGTTGTTGCATTCATCATTGATATATTTTCTTTTCTTATTTTTAGGACAATAATGTGGTAGTTTGCAACACAGGTATCTGTGAAAAGGAAATTTCTATAGGATGGCCAAACATAACTATTGGAGAGATCACTTGGAAACAGGTTATTAACAATACTTTGAAAAAGGTTATTGAAGAAATTATACCTGGTCATAACTATACTTTTGTTTTTATAAGCTGTAATGAACGTGACAACACATCTCACCAGATTCAACAGCTTTTATTGTTGCCCCCAAACTTTTCGAAACACAAATATTTCCAGAGGGAGAAAACAGCGTACAACCTTAACATTATACATTTAGATTCTGCATCACGCAGTCTCTTTTACAGGGCTCTTCCTAAAACAATAGCTGCTATGAAAAAACTTCATTATAATAATCAATCACACTTCAGTGTGGCAGATTTTGAAATATTTAGTGCTGTTCAGACAAGAACCTATGAAGCATTACAGGTGTTGTTTTCTGGACGCTGGTCTAAACTTGTTGGAGAAGCCTCCAAGGTGCCCTTGGAACACACAGTAGCTGTAGAGCAGTTGCTTGGTCCACTAAAGGAGCATGGTTATAAGACACTGTGGGTGGAGGAAGAGTGTTGGTATCTTGGAGCAGGTATCCTTACGTATATACATAAGTGGAATCCTAATATGAAGCGGGAAATATGGTGGCAGGATGCGATGGATAAGTTGAGAGACTCTGGCATTGATGATCTGTCACTTAGCCTTGCTACATGTAAGGTGTTTGACTATCTAGGTGTGAGAGACCAGTTCCAAGGACCCGATGCAGTGTGTTTCAATGGAAAGCAATATCATGATTATCTTCTTAAATATCTACAGATGTATCAATCTGCAGCAGAAGATGCAGGTCACCCAACATTCTCATACTACATGTCAGACATTCCTCACGAACCCACAGGGAGAAGATTGCGGACTTTAGACAAAGAGCTCGCTGCACACATCAAGTGGCTCGCACACCAGAAAAACACTATCACTGTTATATTTGCTGACCACGGAAGTACTTATGGCAGACTTCAGTATATGACAGCCGAGGCTCAGGCTGAAATCTATAATCCTGCTCTTTTCATGCTGCTCCCTAAATCTCTGTCTCATATTATGGGACATCATTCATTTGACAACCTTCTCCACAATCAGCAGAGATTAGTGAGCACTGCTGATCTACACTATACATTATCCTATCTTATACATAAAATGACCAACAATGCTACATATTCTCCTCATCATGAACCATCTATGTACAATGTCGACAAGAAAGGATTATGGGAAGCTGTTCCAGCTAATCGTACATGCTCAGATGTCCCTCATAGGCCAGAAGATTGGTGTATATGTGAGAACACCGATGACAAAGTGGCCCTATCATCACATCATTCTCTACTTGTTGACTACATCATTGGAAAGATTAATGATAATATTCTGAGACAGATTGCTGATGAATTTGTCTATTCTAAGATGAGCTGGCTTCAATCAGGCCAGCACTGCTATCAGCTGATTCCTCTCAAATTTGAACTTTTGAAAGAGGCAACTGGAAAAGTAAGTCCTGTATTAACCCTTACTCCTAACCCTTTCAAGCCTGCATTTACCATTGTCATCTTCATCCACTACAAGCCGTGAATTGCTGTCGCAATTCTCGACTTGTAGTTGATAAAGATGTGTTGAAGTGGGTGAAAAATTCAAGAAAATTTACCATGTATTGTAAACCAGTTTCATGGAAATTTTCATTCCAAAACCCCTAGTTGTAGGAAAATAAAGCCTGTTTTCAGGGATGTAAAATGATGCTTTAATGCATAAGGGTTAAAGCACTGAAATATTTTGTTTTAAACCATGGAAAGCAAAGGGTTTTTTCAATTTGAAATGATCACAAATGTCTTATTCAGGTCATTCTGATTCATTTGAATAGCTATGTAATGAGTCTGCGGCCATTACAAATATTTTTACTCTTACAGTGTGGGGATCGACTTTAGACTTCAGAATCTGACGACTAAAGTCGATCCCCACGCTGTGAGGGTTAAATCTCTGAATTTTTGTATATAAAACATTTTTCATTTTTCAATTTGAAATAATCATTTGAATACGTATGTTATGAGTCTATGCCATGACAAATATTTAAATTAGCTCCCGCCGTCTCCGTAGGTGAGACGGAGGGAGCTATGGATTCTACCTCCGTTTTTTTTGCCTCTTCTTTTGCCTATAACTTTGTAAGAAAATAAGCTAGGATAACAATTTTTGGTATGTGGGTTACTTCCAGGTGGATAATGGACAGGTTAAAATATTTTTAATCTGAATTCAATACGCAAGGTCGCAGAGGAGAAAATGATGATGTTACGGCGTTGGGCCGTCCGTAAACAATTCGTTTCCGGAGCATATCTCTGAAAGTACTTGTCCGATTGTCTTCAAATTTTACACACAACACCCCTAGGGGGTCTAGTTGTGCCTTTTGGGGTATTTGAACTTTGACCTACTTCTGGTTCAGAACTATGACCTATTTAGACGTTTTGACGCGCACTTCGTTTCCAGAGCAGATCTCGAAAAGTACTGGACCGATGACACATACATGTTCTCTAAGGTCCCTAGTTGTGCCTTTTCAGGTTTTTGGACCTTGACCTTGAAGCTGACCCAGCACTTTGACCTAATTTATAGCATCGGTAAATCCAACTGAAAGATTTTGCGGAATAACATGAAAACCGCTCAAGATAGCTACACCATTACTATAAAACAAATTGTGAGGTTTCAGGAGAGAATGCATCTTGAAAAATTTCAAGTCGATAAAATTAAAAATGGCCGCCTATCAGCCAATATTCACCTCGACAGGCCTGATATTGCGGAATATCATGAAAACCGCTCAAGATAGCTACACCATTAATATCAAATAAATTGTAAGGTTTCAGGAGAGGATGCATATTGAAAAATTTCAAGTTGATAAAATTCAAAATGGCCGCCTATCGGTCATTATTCACCTCGACAGGCCTGATATTGTGGAATATCATAAAAACCGCTCAAGATATCTACACCATTACTATAAAACAAATTGTAAGGTTTCAGGAGAGGATGCATTTTGAAAAAATTCAACTCATCCAAGTTCTAAATGGCTGCCAATCGGCCATTATTCACTTTCACATGGCCGTTATTTGGTAAACCGTGCTAGATGGCTAGACCATTACTATTAAACAAAATGTGTGATTTCAGGAGAGGATGCATCTTGAAAAAATTTGACTCGATAAAATTCAAAATAGCCGCTTATCAGCCATTATTCACTTTCACATGGCCGATATTTGGTCAACCGTGCTAGATGGCTAGACCATTACTATAAAACGAAATGTGAGATTTCAGATAAGGATGCATCTTGAAAAAATTTGACTTAATCAAATTCAAAATGGCCGCCTTTTCGGCCATTATTCATTTTCACATGGCTGATATTTGGTAAACCGTGCTAGATGGCTAGACCATTACCTGATTACTATAAAACAAAGTGTGAGTTTTCAGGGGAGGATGCACCCTGAAAATTTTTAACTTACGAATTTAAAATGGCCGACAATCAGCATTATTTACCTCGATAGGCCTGATATCAGGTAAACCGTGCTAGATAGCTAGACCATTACTATAAAACAAAATGTGACGTTTCGGGAGAGGATGCCTTTTAAAAACTTTCGACTCAATCGAATTCAAAATGGCCGCCTATCGGCCACTATTTACTTTCACATTGCTGATATTTGGTAAACCGTGTTAGATAGCTGGACCATTACTATAAAACAAAATGTGAGATTACAAGAGAGGATGTATCTTGAAAAAAATTGACTCAATCAAATTCAAAATGGCCGCCTATCGGCCATTATTCACTTTCACATAGCTGTTATTTGGTAACCGTACTAGATGGCTAGACCATTAATATAAAACAAATTGTGAGATTTCAGGAGAGGATGCATCTTGAAAAATTTTGACTTGATCAAATTCAAAATGGCCTCCTATCGGCCATTATTCACTTTCACATGGGCGATATTTGGTAGACCATTACTATAGAATGAAATGTGAGATTTCAGCTGAGGATGCATATTGGAAAATTTTGACTTGATCAAATTCAAAATGGCCGCCTTTAGACCATTATTCACTTTCACATGGCCGATATTTGGTAAACCGTGCTAGATAGCTAGACGATTACTATAGAATGAAATGTGAGATTTCAGCTGAGGATGCATCTTGAAAAATTCTGACTCGATCAAATTCAAAATGGCCCCCTATCGGCCATTATTTACTTTCACATGCCCAATATTTTGCAAACTGTGTTAGATGTTAGTCCATTACTATAAAACAAAAATTGAGGTTTCGGGGAGGATGCACCCTAAGTTTTTAAATAGCTTATATCGAATTCAAAATGACCGTAAATCAGCTATTAGTTACCTCGATTGGCCTGATATCGGGTAAACCGTGCCAGATAGGTAGACCATTACTGGGATACTGATTAGGATCATTATTTTCAATGGAGGTTTGCAATCTCTGACAGACTGTCTAGTTCTTATCTTACTCTTAGACTGAGCTTCTTAAACCTAGTTGTCTTGCCTCTTGATTTTTGACCTAGCCTAGGACTACATTAAAAACCCTACACAAAATTGCTTAAATCAAATTCTAATTTGTCGCGGGAGCTCATGGACTTATGTAGTCTTGTTTTTACAGTGGCTGAATGCGGTTATCAAATTGAGACTTCAGAATATCTTACAGTGCGTCAGATTCTGACGTCTGAAGTTGATCGCCAAGCTGTAAGGGTTGCCAGTAAACACAAGATGTTCAGCCAATGTTGTTTTCATGTTGGGTCAGCGTCATACATGATCATCTAACATTGAAACAGCATTGTTTTAATTCCTTGTGTTTACTGGGTTAACCCCTACAGCTCTAATGTTAACCATGGTAATGTTTCTGTAGTTTTATTAGCTCTTGTGTGATCAGATTCTAAAAATAGACATTTATTATGTATTCAACCTGTTACATGGAGAAACATTGTGACACTCAAAATTTACAAAGCCAGGTAATTGTCAAGTCACTTGAAGAACTTTGTGAGTGGCAGTGCAGCAAGACAGAGCCTCCAGTCACTGATATTTTAGAAATGTACTTAAGGGCTACTACTTTAATAAAATAAATTAGACTGACAAATATGTAAAAGATCTATATTATTAATGTTAATATATTGTAACCACTGGTCATGTAATCTCACATCCTTTTACGTTTAGATATTTTATTATAAATATATGAGCCATCTCAACAATCTCTGGACTCAGGGTACAACATAATTTTTCTAGTGCAACGGACTGGAGGGCTTCTGAAAAAAAATGGTAGCCTTCAAATATTTGGTGGACTGGATTCTCAAAACATGTATAAAAAACTCAAAATATAACTTCTAAGACAGATCTGAGAAACCAAACACGATGTTTAGTAACCAACTCCCCCCCCCCCCCCCCAATATTTGTTAGGCACTCATATAGACCCTAGCTGCCAGATTGTTGTATCTACAACACTCTTTGGCTGCTAAGGGACTATATGTGATTATGATATTAATAATGAAAGATGATTTTTTTAATTTTCAGGATGGACAGGTGACTACCTGGATTCTTGTTCACTTAGCATCACCTTTATCAGACACTTCTGAACTTTTGATGATTGTCACAAAAGCATCATCAATTTTTGCTGAGCCTGTTATTATTAAGAAACAGAGGCTGTCTTCATATGGGTAAAGTGATCTTTTACAAGTACATGTATTTGTCAATTTCAATTAAGTATTTGCCATGGTAAGGTAGTTCTCTAGACATTTCTGATGATCTGATCATGACTTTCTTTTGGGAAGAATCCACCTGAGATTAGAGATTATGCATCACATCAAAATATTTTAAAGATTTTACATATTCAGTATTCAGTGTTATGAGCAGCCACTGTTATGGGCAGCCAGCCACTTGTTTATTTCCCATAATGTCATTTCATATACAAATAAACCTCTTATGAACAGCTGCCTGTCGTGAAAGGCCACTTTTCCAGTCCCTCAAGGGTGGTTGTTCATAGCATGGTCTACTAAGGGGTTTTGTCAAGTTGAAAAAATCAGAAAATCCGAGAAAAACTTGGAAGTGGGTGGGTGCCTACTCGGATTTGTGTTTTTTTGAGAAATTTAGTGTTTTTTTGTATTGTTTTTTGCTTTACATGTTTAAAAAAAAAGTTGGGTAGGGGGGTGGGTGGGTGGTGTCTGGCCATTCTGAGTTGTTCTCGGATTTTTTTTTCTAACTTGACAAATCCCCTAACTATGTGTGTATATATTGCCAGAAATATAGTGTGTCAGAAATCCATTGTTATTTTGCTGTGTGTGAAAAAAATCCACACACTTTTCAAAAACTATTTCTTTGGATGCAGTAATTAACACTAACATGCTTAATAATTGTGACTTTATTATGCTCTGTATATGAGCATAATATGAACTTACTGCCTCCACACATCCCATCGGCTGTATATAAAGACGCTATAACATGGATTAGGTCAATGCTCACTGATTTTGTGGAAGCCTTGGCTTTCTCTTGAATAATTGAAATAAGCCCCAAATTCATTAGGTGGTGAATTGGTTAAAAAATGTTTATCCACTTACATGTACAAATCACAAAAATTTAGAATTTGAGATTTGTTTATTGATGAAAAAGAGTTGAATTGGATATAAATTTAAAAAAATTGCCATATCGATTAAGATTTAGGCACCTATAAGCCTAACCCATTTTTAAACCGCCAAGTTATTCAATTTAAATTTTTACCCTCTTGAAGTTGTGTTTCGCTGACGCGATCCACAACGTCATGTGAGTGAAAATTGTTTAGATTTGACAAAATGGAGGTAAACTATTTTCAAATCTCGCTGAATGATGTCACGATTTATCTTTAACATGTTTAAAATGCGGTACTTAATCTGCTAACAAAA
Organism: Flabesymbios commensalis; assembly: GCA_964017125.1. Classification (NCBI taxonomy): domain Eukaryota; kingdom Metazoa; phylum Annelida; class Polychaeta; order Terebellida; family Flabelligeridae; genus Flabesymbios; species Flabesymbios commensalis. The sequence goes on from OZ024913.1 coordinate 34,685,668, forward strand.
ACTGAAAAACCAAATATATTCGGGACCGGTGGTTGAAGGGTTGAAGTGCAAAACACATCTATAGTCTTTTTCAACCTCTTTATTTGAAGAAAAACTGGCTGTGAATTGGCCAGATTGACAAATGTTTTGATTCAATCTGTACATGTATAAGTATTTTAACTGCTTGGGGGTTGTGGGCGCGAGCCACAACCTCAAACAGGTAAAAAAATTAAATTCTATAATTTAGCGCTTAAAGAGTTAACCCTTGTCCTGCTGGACCTAGATATAATCGTTCTCAAAAACGTTTTACCCCAATAAAATGCCACTGGAATTGATAAAATATTCAGGGGTAGATACTCAGCTAATCAAATATTTCAATTTGGCAGATGTTTATTTTTCAAAAATTGAAATATTTTTCGTCATTTGAAGCTGCAAATTGCGTTAGCAATTCAAGCTTCAAATGAATGAAAAATAATTTAAAACAATTCAGCAGGACAAGGGTCTTCTCAGATTCTCTTCAAATTGTTAATATGTCAATTGTATTTCTATTGATCTTAACCCTTTCGAGCTCTAAATTCTATAATATAATTTTTTTACATGCTTGAGGTTGTGACTCGCGGTACAACCTCAACTAGGTAAAAAAATTCTAGAATTTAGCGCTTCAAGGGTTCAGATCTCCTCAGATTCTCTTCAAATTGTTAATGCATCGATTGTATTTTATTTGCAGGCCATATGAAGCATGTGCTCATCCAGCTGTAGATGCATCTATTTGTCTTTGTCATCCATGGCAACATCTGCCTGACTATTACAGAAATCAACTTGTAGATTTGCCAGAAATGAATGAAAATGAACATAACAATGGTGATTTGTACCATAGTTATATGAGTAAAGTGTTCCCGTCAGATTATGTGGAAGGCAAGTGTGTTTCTTGCGAGAAGGATAATGAACAGCTAGTTTTTATAAAGACAGGAGCAGAGAACACCACCCCAGATTTAAATATTAGCCAGACAGCTGATTCCACACCTTTGTATATGACAGATGTGACTGATCCATCTGTTATGATACCTTTTTATCATTTCAAGACAGTTAAACAGTGGTCGGAAAGTAGTTTACATACACTTGATGTAGCTTCCAAAATGTGCTTTCTTGTGAACTGTTCATTTATTGCATCATCTTTTTCTGATACTCGTACTCGCCAGAAAAATAACAAAACTGAAGATAAAAGGACCACGTTACACAGTCACAAGAATACTCCTGTAGATAGTGATTTAAATCAAAATGATACTGGTAATCATGGTAATACAACCAGTGATAATGAAACTGTAATGCCAGGTGTAGATTGCCTTGTTATTAGTTACAGGGACCATAATGTTGGAGTGATGTTGACTTTGTTTAATATCTGTGATAAACTGCCTTATGATGTTACATTCCGTGTTACTGGCCAGAATATTTGTACCTGGCCATCAGATGTGATAGACGTTTATCTGCCTCCCGGTGAATCAAACACTCTCTGTGTCATCATGCCAGCTGATATCACAAAGAGATGGTCCTGGCGGTATGCAGCCACAGTATCTCTTGAAAGTAGGAAAACTGCTTATTTATTTTATTGAATGTGACAACATCTATTTTTTACACATCACTGTGAATGTTATTACAATTAAACATAGGCCTAATAACCCTTATCCTGCTGATCACGCGTGACGACTATTATCATTTTAACCTGTTTTTTTTAGGCGATCAAAACACTGATATTGGGAATGAAATCGGTGTTTAAACATCAAGATTTGTAAATGGTTGATCTTAAATTTAACAAATATAAGTAATTTCCAAGCACTTGAGCGAGACACAAGCTGTAGTGATTGAAAATTTGAATAAATAAACTCAGCAGGATAAGGGTTGTAGTGATCTAGCTCCAACATATCGTCGCCTCGGAGCTAAAGGATCCTATCTGACACTCGTTAGAGTGGCAGATAGGATCCTTTAGCTCCGAGGCGACGATATGTTATATAATTTATCTATTATACATGTACTAGCCTACTAAATGTATGTATATCATGTTTATGCTGACCACCTTGCCATTGATGGATCAACTTCATATTTTGCACAAGCATAGTGCTTGGTACAGATGTTGGCCAATGGGTATTTAACTCTTCCTTTACCAATTGCAATGGAGATATTTCATTAAATGCATGGTTGAAAATCGCCAACCAGAATTGTCAGAGGCATGGACGCAATGCTCTCTTGCATTTTTACTTTGTGCGATGCGCATAGCTATAACCTGTACATGGTGCCCAGGGGTTACTTCAGGGGCCCACATAATAAAGTCGGTTTCTGGGGGTTGTTTTATCAGGGGGAAGTCGGTAAAGGAAGAGTTAAAATGGAAATTAATTGACGAGAAGCGCTTCTGGTGAAGAAAAGATGTTGAGCCAATGTTGGTATAAAACTGGCCCAGTATCGCAACTTAACAGGTCCAGCAAACACAATACAGGATGTGATGTTAGTCACATAGGTCACACATCTCTAGAGGAGCGAACATATTGTGAGTGGCATGTTATCTAGGAACTTATAACAGTTTACTGTCTATATACTGATTTATATGACACTGTTTCGTCATTCAATTATCCTCTTCTTATCATTTTATATCACCCTACTATTTTAATACAGTCAGACTTTTCTTGTATCATGTGTGATTGTGCAACACTTAACCCTTTCAGCACGAGGACCTAAATTTGATCCCCACACTTAGATAATTTATAATGGCCGTACACCCATACCATACCTGAAGGTATTTAATCAGTTAGCCCTTCCACCACTGAAGCCCGTTTTTATGTGCTGAATGCCATAGCATTCAGCACATAAAAACGGGCTTCAGTGGTGAAAGGGTTAATAGGGAGAAATAACTAAGCCATTTCCGAGGATGTTGAATTGAAAAAACCTTTGTTCTCCATGATTTACACAAACGTATTTCAGTGTTGTAAGGGTTAATGGAAACTCAGGGTTGCTGAACCTGAACAAACACTTACATTCTACAAATAGTTCTGAATGCAGTGCATATATATTATTTCTGGCGTTTTTCTTTGTGTATTACTGTATGTAAATTATTTAACATGATTTTAAAGTAAATGCTACTGATATTAGATAGTGATACACATATCAGAATTTGGTGTTTATAAAAGAGGCTGTAATCAAACATTATGTCAATCAATCCCATGTATTAATTGTTGTTGATGCCGAATATTGCATATTCCACATACATGTGTGACACTACAAAATACCTACCTATGTATCCAGGCTGTGTAAACTCTTGGGTAGAAAAATGGTATGCAAATTTATATTTTATTTACTGCAATGTTAGTCAGGAGAATATAGAGAGAACAACAGTATAACATCACAACTTAGTTTAATAGAACCATATACGTCTTCTAATAAACCCTTTTGTCTCTATGGTTTTAATACAAAAATATTTCTGCGTTGCAAGGGTTAAAATAAACATACAGTCTCATATCATGTGTGAGCTACGAAACAATTAATTTTGCCACTTGGAACTTTTTTATTTATTGGTTGATTTTAGCTTTGGGTCAATCTAGGAAAACTATTCTACATTTTCAGGTAATATTTCGTCAAATTACTGTGGATATGATTTATTTGTAGTTATAGGCGCTTCCAGAATTTGAATAATGCGGGAACAAGGGGTTTGGGAGCATGTCCTTAGAATTCTTTGGTATATTCAGGGGCTTTGAATGCATTTGGTAAAACATAAGGGGAAAGGGTGGTGCTCACTTCTTTGCTACAGTCTCCCACTCCAGGATCCACCACTGCTGTGTCACCACTTAATATATACAAATCATCCAACGACATTTCAACCAACTCAAAAAACTGCCTACGTGATCCTGTTGACGATTTAACATAAATACAATCTATCCAGGTTACACCACATATTACATAGCGGTAATAAAGGTACTAAATTCATTTAGATTAATGTGTTGTATATTGAATAACGCTTGATGTGCAACAGAACATTATGTGGCCAATCGCCATTGTCATACATTCAAATATTGTATTTTTCACACGAATTGTTGTGTTAAGTCAGGTATGCCCCTCGTATGATCTATCATACTGTGATAACTCACTGTCGACATAGGCCTCCTTGTATTATGTAATATTTTGTTTTGCACCATATAATAATTTTACACAGTTTCTATATCAAACCATCTGCCATATATGTATATATCTGTATATGTGTTTACACATGTGTTTACACTCACTGGTATTACTGTATCCTAGTTTGACATGTCCCGAGTTTGTTCTATTTACAAGTATATACCGGTATATAATTATTATATTTTTTGTTACCGTGTGTGCCATTTAACAGCTGTTTCCACCAGCCTAATAAATAGACTCCAAAAACATAAATTCTACATTTCTTTTATATTTTTACATTTTATTTTATGTGTAATGTGTAATAAATACATAAAGTACCAACAGGTTTTTTTATGTTGCTAAAATTGTTAGAATTGATTTTTTCGTCAGCAAAACCATTTAGCATTGTTTAACATATTTTACATGTTTTACACAAGGTAAGATGTGTTAATAAGATTGTCATTTGCTATCATATTTCAAATATTTTCATCCACCAAAACACCAACTTGCGGCGAGTGATAATTGAGAAATAGAAATGCAAACAGTTGAAATAATAAATCACAATCTAACATCATCATCAATTTTTGCCTTTTTTTTCAAAGTGTCGTTTTTGTCAGGGTCAGTCAGTGTAACATATCCTTATGAGAATAATAGACTGACTTGCCAAATCTCTCAAGTGTCTGACTGAAATTCAATTTGCTAATAATCATTTTTCGGGCCAGGTTGAGGACTTATAAGTGAGCAGACTTATAGTACCTGTCATTAATATCAACCGATAGCTTTTATCAATCATGTAGTCAGTCAATTAGTAGGTCCCCACTGCATGTTCAGTTCAGAAGTTTGATGATGGCCGAAAAAAAAATATAAAAAAAGATTTATCCGATATTACCTTGTTACCTTGTCACTTTTACCTTGTAATGGCTTGAGAAGTTTTTCTAGTATACTACTCAAAATTTAATGTCTATGCACGTCAAACTTTGGTTAGTTTGGTGTCGAGGAAATTAACAAATGTTTTTTTCAGTTCAAATTGTCCATTAAAAAATACGTTCTGTTACCAATATATTTAAATTTGATTTAAGATCAGAGTTGTTCAATGCATTAACCCTTTCAATGCAGTGGCTGTCTTTATAAATCTGACGTAAAAACTATAAAGATGGTCCCCCCACTAAAAGAATTAAAATATTCATAATTTTCGTATACCCAGAACATAGGTATTTAAATGAAGCGGAAAAAGCTAACTAAGACATTTATGCTGATTTTAAATTAACATAAACCCTTTTGTCTCCATGGTTTTTGCAAAAAGAATTCAGCGTTATAATGATTAAACATGGTAAACAACAAAAGGTACTGGTCCACTGGGATAGTAGTCTAAATGATTCACCCTAAATAGTAGCCCTGAAATGTGTCCACCAAACGATCACCTCATCATACAATTCAAAAGGATGCTCCCCCTACAGGCTTACATATATATCGTCGCCTCGGAGCTAAAGGATCCTATCTGACACTCGTTAGAGTGGCAGATAGGATCCTTTAGCTCCGAGGCGACGATATGTTATGCCTATATAATATTACAACTAGCATTAAATATACTTGGTATACTGCTTCACACATTATATAGTGAAGTTATAAACTAAAGCAATGAACGTGTTATGCGTTTTCATTTTAAATATATAGGTATGAAAGTTGTTGTTTAAAAAAAATGTTTTTTACATGGCTCCTTGTTTTTTTTACAAAGTAGGCAAATTAAGGTTTCCCCCGGTCGATAAATATGCCTTCAAAATAGGCCTACGTTAGATTGCAGGGAAACAACCGCCCTCCCTGGTATGCCAAAAAGCCCCTTGCGGTATGATACACGCCCCCCCCCCCCCCCTGTTCCAATAATCCTGGGTACGCCACTGTTTTCTCCCAATGTTTCGTCGCCAAGAATCATCGGAAATATATCACCGAGCAGCGCACAACAGTCGGCGAGGTACACAAAGGTTTAAAATTTCCCAGACACATCGGCGATGTTCTCAACATGCTCGTGTAAAAATCGGCGATGTATATTAAATGTGATAATGTCGCAGATGATTTGGGAGATCCTTCGCCGATGTTCCCGAACTGCTCTGCGAAGCATCGGCGATGCTATGTCGATGTTTTAGCCTGTGTGCTCTATCTTCAATCTCCACCCATGCAGTAATACAGAACCGACTCAGCACGTAGTCACTCGGACTGGTGTGTCATCTCCCTACTCGTCCCACCCTTCGTGAGCTACTAGCCCCTTTAGCATCCAGTTTACCTGCTGGTTTCCTGATCGACAATAAGACCGATTTCTATTTTATGCCTTCTCATTGACTGTCTGTTTATGGCATATTCTGTGATAATGTTGTTCATGAGGGTTTGAAGCAGCCAATGGCATTGATATGGTCTATAAAATATTTCTATAACCATGTTCGCTACATTGTGAGCATTTAAAAAAATTGAAACAGCAAGAATACAAATAAACAGTGACTTTATTATTGTGAACATTATTATTGTGGATCAACTCTCCCTTTAAAGATCTTTAAGTTGAGGCCTGGATGATCTCTCTCTGAAGTTATGATATCAACTCTCCATGGTCAGTGGGAGACTGCCTCGCTGTTAATTTTAATAAATTAACACAATTACGTACACATTTTTATTATGTAACACAAGCGTATAGAATATAAAATGCTAGAGACATTAATATATATTTACATTAATATATATTTATAAGCTTTATCCTGAAACCATTGTGGCCGTGCGATATCAGATATGGATAATACACTTCCCTGTGAAATGAATGTCTGGCGTAAATCTGGCTCAACTCTCCTGGATCCTACTGTCTACCATTTAGAACAAAATGCATAATTCTTGTCACTGCCTGACCATTGACGAGCAAATATAAATTACGCACTTCAATTCGTAACGTTGCAATGTTAAATACGAAGGACCACACTAGCTATCACTATCACCACCCCCGCTATTATTGCCACAGTTGTAACTAGACCCGTGCCGATACCAGCTGCAGCCTGTTGAACTTGTATTGATTTAGGTTTGCCAATCTTACATGCAGTAGCCAAGTGTTCGCAGTTGTTACTTACAAGATCGTATTTATTGTTATTTCGAAATGCACCTGACCTGAAGGCATCAAGAGCAGACTCAGCCAGGGCTACTACCAATTCTGGCTCGTTTTCGATATTCCAAGTTATTCTATAAAGATTAGAGACGTTCCCTTCACAAAAATCCCACAAAGATGTTTTTATTATTTTAGCTGAACACTTGTTTTCTCCAGTGAAGTGAATAACTTGACCTCGTCCTACATAAATTCCATGATGCGAATAAGGAACCCCATGGTTCGTGCGCCTCGATTTAATATGATCACCTCTGCGAAATCTGCAAGAAAAAAAGTTTTTCTTTACATTTCAATGTCGTGCTATATAGGCCCGACATAGTTATGTAGGCCTATATTGAGATATTTTAGACAGTTCTGTGTATCCAAATTATATACTATATTTAAATGATGTAATAATTTTAACCGATTAAGAACATATTTAACTACGGAAAAATCACCTCATTAAAGTCAGTGTATAGCCAGAGGTTGATATAGGTACTTACTTTTCTATGTCAATTATTTTCTGTTGTTTGCTCTGTTGTTCACCCATTTTCTAGCTGACCTTGATTTGATAAAAATAACAGAAGATGATGTTATATAAATCACATTAAATGATAAAACAACATGGATTATTAGAACAATGTTGTGTATAATATGCCACGAACATAATAATAGGACGACAGTCATTTGAGCCCGTTGGTCTCCATTATATGCCTAACTATATATTGTGAATACATACGACTATTTGCATAGTTTAATACAGGCTACATATAATTTCATATGAGCTTACCTGGTCAATTCTTCAATGAATTCTCGCTAATTTGAATAAATGATTACCTCATATATAGGAGCATATTGGGAGAACTGACCTTTTTACCCATACAGGGAACTTACGCATTGGCTGCAGATAGCATGGTTATTTATTAGTGGTTATAGCCGACGGGAAATCCAAAATAATCGTATCACTCATTGAGTCATCTATGTACTTGGTTGCGTGTATTCAACATATTGATTTGATGACTGTGTAAATCCCCTAGTCGCTATCAATATCATACTGAGCACACAATCACGACATCACTACATTTTTATACTAAGCCCACGCATCCTGAAAAAAAATGATTTAATAATATCTGCAAGTGTTTATGATTGTAATAAAAGATGCTAAATTAATCATTTGTAAAAAACAATCATGGTCATAATGTGGAACTTATTTACTTTTTTAATATGAATTTAATGCACAGCTCCCAGAAACCAAGCATATTTTATATACATAATACTACATCGTTCAATAGTCTTGAACCAGCGTTAGGTCGCTATAATTATATCGTGTTTGCCGTGAGTTGCGTTGATGAAAAGATCTAGTATGCCCCATAGTAGTAACAAATTATTAACCACATAAAAGAACATAGGCCTATATCCCGTAACTTTTTTTTAATGACGATATGAACTATACATTAACATAATTAAAATTGGCTGGATGTTATTCATATCTTCCTGATTATATTTAAATATGTAACATCATACAATATTTGAACCAAATCTCTTACCAATTTGTTTTTGGTGTCTACACTCATGTTTTCTAACCCTTTGAAGTCGTATTAGTTGATTCATCTATAATTAGCAAAACTTATCAGAAATTAGCATAAAATATATAGTTATTGATACAAGTATATATAATGCTTTAAGCGTATGAGATTTCATAATCATGATAATACTAGTAGGCCTATAGTACTTTTTATAACCCTTTAACCGCCAAATTATTCAATTGGAATTTTCCTCCACTTGAAGTTGTGTCTCGCTGACGCGATCCACAACTTCAAGTGAGTGAAAAATATTAGGACTTGACAAAATGGAGGCCTAGTCAATTCTTTTCAAACCTTGCTGATTGATGTCACATTTTATCTTAAACATGTTTAAAACGTGGTACTTAATGTGCTAATGAAAATGAAAACCGAATATATGCGGCACCGGCGGCTAAAGGATTAATGGAGGTCAAGTCCTTTTTGTGACCCCATTTACACCGAATATATTGACATGTATCCGGGACATGTTTGCAAAGATAAAAGAGCAACATATCAGTAGCCGACGTCAACATATCAGTAGCCGACGTCTCGAGCACACGAAGAACAAGAAAAAATGCGAAAAATAGATAAATTCGGCTTAAAAGTTGTATTTCAGGTAATCGAATTAAAGCTCAGCCCCAACAGATACCATGCATTAGCATGAATGTTGGACTCCCCGCGGAATGGTGAATGGTAAACTGCCTGTTGCAAAATAGTTTGAAATTGTCTAGTTTTCCTCCATTTCCAGTGGTCGTCGGCATTGAAAATGACCTAGGATTTAAATTTGGTTTATTGTTAGTATATACCGACCAAGTATGGTATTCTATCCATATTTAAATAAAAACAGAATGACGAGCGGTGATTGGCTGGGCCGTCTTGTGATAGACAGAGAACAACTAGATTGCTTATGGATAAACTATAGGCCTAGCGTTACTTGGTCCACTGGCATTTTAAATTCAGATTGGGCTTATTTAAAGACATCATGCATACTGACAAACATGTGGTATTCACCCAATACTGTTTCAATGTTGGCCCTCCGTCTTCGACGCTGGCCCAACATTGAAACAGCGTTGGGTGAATGCCCCGTGTTTGCCATACTGGCAAACACGTGTGTTATTTTATCTTTTCATTCCGAAGATAGTGAAAATATCAACTCTTCATGCCTAAGCTGTTGCTTTATCGGGCTATTAATTTGAAATTATTTGACATTATTTGATATTGTTATTTATCTGAATGGCATTCTTGACACAAATGGCTGTTCAGATGAATGCAAAATATAACTATGTACATTTGAAACTAGATAATTATAGTTATAACGTACCGGTTATAGTTGTAATCTGGTCCGTTGAAGCGGATGCTTATCCGTCCCGTCGGACCACCACAGCAGCTGCTGTGCCCGCTGTCGCCTCGCTTTGCTTTAGCCGCTAAGCCCAAGGATATATCCAAATTGTTTATTTATTCAGATGTACTTTAGCTGCCTGGTTAATTATTCTGATGAAAACATTTTCACTTCATCTACCACGGCAGCCAAAAACGTTCAACTGATCGCCAGATTTGCTTCATTTTAGGCTGAAATTAGGAATTTTAAGCTGAAATCGGATCGAGGAGCACCAAATAGAAGGCCTATTTCGTGAGGACAAGATAATAAAATATCATGTTCTTAAATCCGAGTAGGCCTATAGGGCCTATACGGTGGCTGCCTTGTCATCGATTCATTAGCTCCCGCCGTCACCGTAGGTGAGCGAAGGGAGCTATGGATTCTACCTCCGTTTTTTTTTGGCCTCTTCTTTTGCCTATAACTTTGTGAGAAAATAAGCTAGGATAATCATTTTTGGTATGTGGGTTACTTCCAGGTGGCTAATGGACGGGTTAAAATATTTTTGATCTGAATTCAATACGCAAGGTTGCAGAGGAGAAAATGATGATGTGACGGCGTTGGGCCGTTGGGCCGTTGGGCCGTTGGGCCGTTGGGCCGTTGGGCCGTTGGGCCGTCCGTAAACAATTCGTTTCCGGAGCATATCTCTAAGAGTACTTGTCCGATTGTCTTCAAATTTTACACACAACACCCCTGGGGGGTCTAGTTGTGCCTTTTGGAGTATTTGAACTTTGACCTACTTCTGGTTCAGAACTATGACCTATTTAGACGTTTTGACGCGCACTTCGTTTCCGGAGCGGATCTCGAAAAGTACTGGGCCGATGACAGTCATATTGCACATACATGTTCTCTAAGGTCCCTAGTTGTGCCTTTTCAGGTTTTTGGACCTTGACCTTGAAGTTGACCCAGCACTTTGACCTAATTTATAACATCGGTAAATCCGACTGAAAGATTTTGCGGAATATCATGAAAACCGCTCAAGATAGCTACACCATTACTATAAAACAAATTGTGAGGTTTCAGGAGAGGATGCATCTTGAAAAATTTCAAGTCGATAAAATTAAAAATGGCCGCCTATCGGCCATTATTCACCTCGACAGGCCTGATATTGCGGAATATCATGAAAACCGCTCAAGATAGCTACACCATTAATATCAAATAAATTGTAAGGTTTCAGGAGAGGATGCATCCTGAAAAAATTGAAGTTGATAAAATTCAAAATGGCCGCCTATCAGCCATTATTCACCTCGACAGGCCTGATATTGTGGAATATCATGAAAACCACTCAAGATATCTACACCATTACTATAAATTAAATTGTAAGGCTTCAGGAGAGGATGTATTTTGAAAAAAATCATTTTGTCAAAGTTCAAAATGGCCGCCAATCAGCCATTATTCACTTTCACATGGCCGTTATTTGGTAAACCGTGCTAGATGGCTAGACCATTACTATAAAACAAAATGTGTGATTTCAGGAGAGGATGCATCTTGGAAAAATTTGACTCGATAAAATTCAAAATGGCCGCTTATCGGCCATTATTCACTTTCACATGGCCGTTATTTGGTCAACCGTGCTAGATGGCTAGACCATTACTGTAAAACGAAATGTGAGATTTCAGATGAGGATGCATCTTGAAAAAAATTGACTTGATCAAATTTAAAATGGCCGCCTTTTCGGCCATCATTCATTTTCACATGACTGATATTTGGTAAACCGTGCTAGATGGCTAGACCATTACCTGATTACTATGAAACAAAGTGTGAGTTTTCGGGGTAGGATGCACCCTGAAAATTTTTAACTTACGAATTCAAAATGGCCGACAATCAGCATTATTTACCTCGATAGGCCTGATATCAGGTAAACCGTGCTAGATAGCTAGACCATTACTATAAAACAAAATGTGACGTTTCGAGGGGGGATGCCTTTTAAAAACTTTCGACTCAATCGAATTCAAAATGGCCGCCTATCAGCCACTATTTACTTGCACATTGCTGATATTTGGTAAACCGTGTTAGATAGCTGGACCATTACTATAAAGCAAAATGTGAGATTACAAGAGAGGATGCATCTTGAAAAAAATTGACTCGATCAAATTCAAAATGGCCGCCTATCGGCCATTATTTACTTTCACATAGCCGGTTTTTAGTAACCGTACTAGATGGCTAGACCATTACTATAAAACAAAATGTGAGATTTCAGAAAAGGATGCATCTTGAAAAATTTTGACTTGATCAAATTCAAAATGGCCTCCTATCGGCCATTATTCACTTTCACATGGGCGATATTTGGTAAACCGTGCTAGATGGCTAGACCATTACTATAGAATGAAATGTGAGATTTCAGCTGAGGATGCATCTTGGAAAATTTTGACTTGATCAAATTCAAAATGGCCGCCTTTAGGCCATTATTCACTTTCACATGGCCGATATTTGGTAAACCGTGCTAGATAGCTAGACGATTACTATAGAATGAAATGTGAGATTTCAGCTGAGGATGCATCTTGAAAAATTCTGACTCGTTCAAATTCAAAATGGCCCCCTATCGGCCATTATTTACTTTCACATGCCCAATATTTTGCAAACTGTGTTAGATATTAGTCCATTACTATAAAACAAAATTTGAGGTTTCGGGGGAGGATGCACCCTAAGTTTTTAACTAATTTATATCGAATTCAAAATGACCGTAAATCAGCTATTAGTTAACTCGATTGGCCTGATATCGGGTAAACCATGCCAGATAGGTAGACCATTACTGGGATACTGATTAGGATCATTAATTTCAATGGAGGTTTGCAATCTCTGACAGACTGTCTAGTTCTTATCTTACTCTTAGACTGGGCTTCTTAGACCTAGTTGTCTTGCGTCTTGATTTTTGACCTAGACTAGGACTACATTAATAACCCTATACAAAATTGCTTAAATCAAATTCTAATTTGTCGCGGGAGCTCCTGGACTTATGTAGTCTTGTTTACGTGCATTCGGATGTGCCAATGGGAGGGGTAATTTTGTTTTTAAAAATATTTTGCACTGCAATATTTATTAAAGTAACAGCTTACTAAAGCTACAGCCCCACCAAGCGCCGCCTGCGCCGCGCTCTGCTGCGCTGAAAATATTAGCAAACGTGGCCCCAAGTGCTAAGAGCAGCGCGGCGCGTGAAAATACTGTTTTGGGGGATGCTGATTATGCATGGAGATTTTTTTACGACACGTGACTCTTTGATCGGCCACAGTGCAACGACAAAAAATGCGGCGCCATGAAAGAAACTTTTCCCATCTTTCATTTCGCGGCGCGGCGCAGCGCGGCGCAGCGCAGCGCGGCTCAGCTTGCAGTGTAGCCCCTGCGATGATGAACACTAAGGTGCGGCCCCACCAAACGCCTCGCCGCGCCGCACCGCGCCGCGCCGCGCGTTAAAAAAAGATAAACTTCTGGTTAATGTGATTGGCCATAGAGCAACGCCGAAAAACGCGGCGCCATGAAAGATAAACTTTTCTCAGCTTTCATTTCGCGGCGCAGCGCCTGCAGTGTAGGCCCTGCTATGATAAACAGTAGAGTTTATCTTTTTTTTAACGCGCATCGCGGCGCGGCGTTCGGTGGGGCCGCACCTACTGATTTTTTCTGCTGTTTTGTATGGCTTGAACCATTGTTTTTAGTTGAACTAGTTTCGTGCATACGGCCTTTAACGTTGATGATTGTTTAAGTCGCGGCGCAGCGCGGCGCGGCGTGGGGTTTGGTGGGGCCGTACTTTTACCTGTTTACTACTGCAGCTTGTTATAATATGTTGTTGGATGTTGGTTAACGGTGCTACTCTAACCACAAAACAAACCAACGCGATTTCAAGTTGGTTATCAAATCTACTATTTAATCATTCCCAAAACATATCGCCTAGGCAAAGACAAGTGCAAGGGCAACGCGAACAGTTTTAAAACTGTTTTTCCGCTCTTGCGTTCGAGTCGGTGTCTTTTGCACTTTATGCTAATGCGTATATCATTGATCATGTCCTACTTCTAATGTCACTTAATATTTTCATTTGCTATGGTTCAACAGGTAAATTTCTAGAAACTTGATGACTGCATATAATTCACTCAAATATCACACAGCTATTAGCATCTGATTAGGAACGCTTATTAATAGTGAAGACAACAGTTTACTGAGGTAGGCTGGTACATCACAGGTAGCCTACAAGAATCAATAACATAGTGAATAAAGACTGATAGGACCTGTGGGTTTATTATCCGGACTTATTTATAGCCTGAATAATAATTATACACCGTCATTATTTAATATGACTGTGATGGTAGGCCTACGCCTACATATAATGCCCGATTCCTAATACACGTACTAGACCTACATTGATATTATAAATTAGCCTGGTTATCACGGCACTACACTGACACTATTATGATACACTGGCATATCAGCTAGGACATTCAATACATAATGAGAGGTACTACAATTGTGAAGGGCACTCCACCTGACGTGATGTTGCTTCAATGATGTGCCATCATCGTAGAAAGTGGACCAACAGTAAAACAACATTGAATCAATATCTCGCTTTACTAGGCACCTCTTGTAATAAGTGTTGCGTACACTTTGCAAATCTCAACTAAGGATCAATAAAACTGACAATTCATCAGTTAATTGTTAAGTAGACTGTAATATGATCAATGTACAAACTCTAAAGAACAAAACAAATAGAGCTGTTCCAGAATAGATGTGTAAATATTGCAGAATCATTGGCTGTTATAAAGTATGCAATCATGTTAACTCAGATTCCACAGAAATTTATTTTAAAACGATTGTTTGATTGCCAAAAAATACCTTGATATTATTGCATCTCTGATGTTGAAGATATATTTTAGTCTAGGCCCCCATGTACATATATTTTTAAAATATTTCTGTTATGTTACTCTGATAAAGACTGTACGCCCCTTGTTATGATAACTATCAGAATTTCAGCACACACACATTTTTTATTGATGTTCTTTTAACGTTGGTTCACCGTCTCCGACGCTGCTCAAATACTTAAACCAGCACAGTGTCAATGGGGTGTATCTCCAGCAAACAAGGGACGTTGAGCCGTCGTTGGTTTAATTTTGGGTCAGCGTCGCATACGGTGAGCCAACATTAAGTCAACGATGGCTCGCACGTCTCGTGTTTGATGTGTATGCTTGTATGCTCATATATAGGTCTATATATATGCCTATAATATATTTAAGCTCACTTTACACTGCGGTCCCCGCGTATTTGACATCGGGATGACATGCGCGTGACAGCGCTTACATACGGTAAGACATCCACAAATAGGTAATACTTATGATTATACTTACCCGATGTGTATTTGTTATATTTCATTAATGCAAAGTAAAGTAGGCCTATGTCATTTTATACTGTATTTTTTTGTAGTTCACTCCTGATTGATAATATCGAATATGTTTTTTGAGTGGTATATTATCGAGTAAGGATACAAACACAATAATCCAAATGGCAAATTCATTTTTTATTTTGAAATAAGGGCAACGAGATAAACACTATGACATATTTAAGTTGTTGTCCAAATTATTGTACTATATAACAATTATTTTGAAGTCACTTTATAACATTTCAAAACATATAAAGGTCTTGACGAGTCTGTTTTAATTTTTATGAATGTATTTTTAGCGCCAATATCCAGTCATTTTAGTTTGGAAATTGTGCTGAAATCATTATTACCCGGGGAACAGCTGTTGGCCCACCGTCTACGACGTTGGCCCAACGTCTCATATTTGCTGAGCACTGTTTCAGCAAACACTACATATAGACCAACAGTGAGCCAACACAGTCAACTTATCATGCTCACTGTGCATTTACTCTCTCGCAGCCACTATTCGAATCAGTACTAGTCATCGTACAACATCATCAAAAGCCAAATCCCACATATCAACCAAGGATTTCGTCGACTCGGAGCTAAAGGATCCTATCTGCCACTCTAACGAGTGTCAGATAGGATCCTTTAACTCCGAGGTTCGTCGCCACGGAGCTAAAGGATCCTATCTGCTACTCTAACGAGTGTCAGATAGGATCCTTTAGCTCCGAGGCGACGATTTATTGGACATAGAAATAGATGAAGAGTATGGAGTAGGCTATAGCCTACACAAGAGATTCAGGATAGAGTGAAACATAATAATACACCCTATATTTCCACATTATACAATTTACAATGATGTTTTGCACAGCAATTGGCATGAGGATTACTTTTCTTTATAAATACACCATAACATGAGGCGTTTTTGATTTTTAATATTTCTGTCATATTTCACATATTTTTTCATTTACTTCATGATATTCAACGTAATATTTCTAGTTCAAAATATGATATTATGACCGTAACTTTGGCTTGTTGGAAAGAAAACGTGTTCACAAAATGTGACTAAGTAAGTTGCCACAACTTTTTATCAGCTAACTCCAAGTCACGGTTTATTCCATAAAAATATATGTTTATCTTTTGCGATTTTCCAAATTAAACCGATAGAAATGGTTCATAAATTTAGCTGTATTTTATTAACGTCAATTTAATACTCGTTTTAAAACTTTATGAATAAAAAAAATTATCAACCGAGCACTCTAGGCTTGTCTATTATCACTTATCTGTTTGATTAAATCACTCACAAGCACGTGTGTGGAGCGCACAGAACATTTTATGTGCGCTATACAATAATTCACAATTACTTTTTTATATTAATATTATTGAAGCCATTAAAAAAAATCCAATCAATAAGGCCTTTGTGGAAAATCAAATAATATCACGTTCAGTAAGGAAGACCACTACTAAGACTCGAAGTCGCTGACATAAGAACCATCCGACAATTCAGAGATGACGTAATCCTTTTAATTAACTCAGCTTCAAACCCAGTTTAGCCAATTTATGGAGAATAAGCGTCTTAAAATTATATTAAACGTTTAATCACCAAGCTTTAAAATGTTGACAATATTGTTGGGACAATCTTGAACCAATCTGCAAATTTTGACATATCGCCGTAACTACACTATTTGAGAATATTTCGGGTGGGGGGGCCTGGTGCAGTGGTAACAGCTGCCTGCTTGGAAAGTCGGAGATCGCGGGTACGGACACCACTCTGGCCTTCAAGTTTCAAAGGAACAAAAATGTTTCTTCCCCGCTCACTCGTACAGATTCAATATTGTGGAGATCTTCTGTGACCGAGAGGTAGCGTACTCGACCTCAGACTCCCTGGGCTCGAATTTCGAATCCTGTGTCTGGAGGGCAGTGTCATCCCATTCATCTCACCATCTTCAGTATGTTGTCCTGGCCCGGTTTAGCCTATATATATAAGTGCACAAAGGTGGCCTAAAACCCCATTCATTTATTCATTCATTCGAGAAAATTTCATTTTTTCGCTCCTATAAATTTTGTATTGACATCTCACACAGCAATTTAAATGAAAAATGAACAATTAAAATGTTTTTGAAAAATATCATATCGGAAAAATGCCAAATATGACAAAACGCTGTAACCGACATAACATAGATAGGCCTATGGGATTGTTAGGGTCTTCAGTATGGGCTTGTAAGGGTGGACGGGAGAAACTGCCTAACACTCTCCATCATATCGTAAACTTCATCTCCCCGTGGGATCAACGGTTCTGATTAAAGGGACTGGCCCAGGCTAAAATCATAAAAAATCGGTTATTTTATTTTGGGTTCTTAATATGACCATATGATATAAACATGTACATAGACTAGAACTGCAAATTTTTATAATTTTTGTGCTGCGCATTCCCCATTTAGGCTAGATATGGAGACGGAATTCCTGATTTCTAATTATTGACAACCATGTCAAAAATAGAAAATAATGGAATTTCGTCTCTATATCTAGCCTAACTGGTGAATGCGCAGCACAAAAATTATAAAAATTTGCAGTTCTAGTTTATGTACATGGCTACATCATATGGTCATATTAACAACCCGAAATAAAATCACCGATTTTTTTATGATTTTAGCCTGGGCCAGTCCCTTTAACTCACAAAACTCCTCTTCTGCTTATCGTGTTTATTTGTCTAGACATTGGATAATAGCGACGTACGACCCCGCGCACGACACGTCTAACTAAACTCAGAGCGGGCGACCCGCGGCCCGTCCGCAGTCGCTGAGAGTTCTATCGTAAGTGCGGGAAAAGTACCACGGCCGCATGGGATTCGGCACCATGCGCACGGCACCGAAGTACCAAAACGAGGCAGTCATCCACTGCAACATGAAGTACATGATAAAACGAATAAATACAAATTAACACAGAAAGGTAACAAAATCAGTGACCAAATAGTCTAGCCCTGAATGTGAAACTCGTATATTGATCAAGTTGTTGCTAACAATGACATACATTTTCATCGTTTTTTAATGTGGGTTAGCCCACTTATGCATGATGTCATCCATATTAAAATTATATTTTCCCCTTATAATTATATGATTATTCAATCACAGACACACGTGAACAGGCCTAATTCTACATCAACATAATAAGCGCAGTAGTGGCTTAATTTTTGGTAAGTCAATTAATCATAAAATGTTTAAAATCCCAATGATTTCAGATTAAATTAGTGTATGTGTTATCAGTCACACTCAGCCATATTAGCTTCTAGCGTTCTATCATCACACCAGCCATGGAGACAAGAGGTGTGTTGATCAACCAGTTGAATGACGTCAGTTGTCTTGAAGTATCATATGGTGATGGAGAGAAGATGAAATACCCTTACGTCTGGTTGAGAGATAACTGTGATTGCTCACAATGTCGATATCCTGACTACAAGAATCAAAGAAAAATAACCCCTGTTGAACTGGATTTGGACATAGACGTGACTAAATATCAGGTAGTTTTTTTTATTTCTAGCGTGAAATAAATTTATAAAATATAAAAATGAAGACCTCGTTAATAACTAGGCCTATATCGATCTATGTGACTGTGTTTTGTCATTCAAGCCACCAATTGCTCTCCGTCCCATTTCAGCCATTATTTCAGCCATTATTCCCATCCCCAGAAATTAAAGATTTATAAAGCTAGAGAATGAGTTTAATTAAACCATTTTGAGTGAAGAAAAAAAACATTTTTCTTCGGCCCCGTAAGAAATTATAGGGGCCTACTATTTTTCGTCAAGATGACATTAAAATGGTGATAAATATATGAAACGAAAACAATAGTTTAACCCTTTAACCGCTAAATTATTCAATTTGAATTTTCACCCACCTGAAATTGTGTCTCGCTGACGCGATCCACAACTTCAAGTGAGTGAAAATTATTCAGATTTGACAAAATGGAGGTCAATTCTTTTCAAATCTTGCTGATTGGTGTCACATTTTATCTTTAATCTGCTTAAAAGGTGGTACTCAATGTGCTAATAAACAATGAAAACCCGAATATATGCGACACCGGCGGTTAAAGGGTTAATCCTTATACTGACCAGCCTACTAATACTACTTTCAGCTAAATGACAGCCAAGAATGCGTCACTTTAACTTTTTCTGATGCTCACGAATCATCTTTCACATTGGATTGGTTGAAAAAGAACACTTTTACTGACGATAGAAACGAGCAGCTAAAACGACATGGTCGAATGACACCAATCACATGGGGACAAGAATATGAAGGCCATGTTTATGAGGCTGACTACGATAAGGTAGATTTCATTCTATTAAACTTTACAAACTAGAAGATTGTATAATGAGTCTTTGTAAAGGTATGATGTGTTACAAATATCATTATTGTCATCAAGTGGGTAACTCTTAAAGCGCTGATATATGTTTGTATAAACGATGAAGACCAAGGTATTTTGTCAATTTGAAATCATCGTAAATGTCTTAGTTCTCAGCTCTTTCAGCTTCATTTGAATACAGGTCTATTTTATCACTTATGGTATTATGTATTATATGTGTGTCTAAGGCAATTATAAATCGTTTTACTCTTTCAGTGCGGGGTCGACTTTAGACGTCAGAATCCGACGTCTACAGTACATCCCCGATCTGTCAGGGTTATGCATAACATAAAATAAGTGAAAGAAAGCTAATGATACATGGAAAGAATAAATATTACTTGTTAGTACTTAATTTCAGAATACTGATAAGAAGGGTTTATTATTACAACTAGGTAGTGACAAGTGACGAGTCTTTGTTAGAGCTAATATCCACCATTGAAGTACGCGGGATAGCAGTGTTAACAGGAGCCCCCAAAGAGCATGGTGTTCTGGAGAAACTCTGCGCCAGAATGGGCAATCTGAACAGTACACTTTTCAACCCGTAAGTATTTTGGCTTCGTCACCGATAAAATCGCGCAAGTGAAAATGTTATGTAGCCTACGCATAGGGGCCTACCGCTATTCAACACGCACCACTTGTTACTAAGCGCGCCTATAGTCGTTTAAATTCTAGTCTCTTTTATCAGCCGATTATAATTATATCACTGTTATTGAGAATGAAATGTTTGTCTAAGCATCAAGATTTGTGAATTATTTTTGGTCCCAAATTAAACACATATATTAGCAAGAATAATGTATTCTTGATATTAGTTATATTTAAGTTGCATTTGTGGGTCGCAGTAGCGAAACACAACTTCGAGTGGGCGAAAGTTTAAATTATTTAATTTAGCGCTTTAGTGGTTAATAAAACAACATAAGGTCAAAGTCTCGAATAATTGTCTGCCTAAATTATATTTTGGGAGAAAACAACATTATAGCCAGACAGCACAATCGCTTGGCAGCTAAAAATAAATCCCTTTTTGTGTGCCACGTCATTTTACATCGGACACATTGTGCATGCATTTTAAGCCACCACGTTGTGTTTGTTGTAATGAGCTATACATATAGGCCCCTAAGTGTCGAATATTTGAAATTCCAGGGGCCCTGCATGTATGAAGTTTTTCCTTGACAAAGAATCACAATATGACCTGATTGCTTACACAACCAAGACTTTGCACATGCATACCGACCTTGCATTTGCCACCAGTCATCCTGTTGTAAGATGAACTACTTACTTTTTAATCATAAAAATTGAAATGTGCAATATGGTATTTAGTAAAACGGTCGATTTATATCTTTAAAAAGAGACATCATATTTGTGACAACAGTATATCTAGGCCTATATATATTACAGATCCAGTACCTTCAAGCGATCAGTCAACCACCTGGAGTTGTCAACTTATTTGTGGACGGGATGAAGATTGTGGAAGTGTTAAGGAAGCAGCACCCTGATGCCCTTAATCTACTATCCACAGTACCAGTTGAACATGTTGGCAACTACACTGGACAGTACATGTTTAGAGCCATGTCAGGATTACCAATCATAACGTAGGCCTACCAATTGTTTTTACTTCCAACTACTCTTTACATCTAGACAACGACGGGAGGTATCCCAGCAAGCACAAACATTTTGTATAGCATTTATACAACGTCGTCCCAACGTCAAAGATTTTTGGCCGACGTTGTATAGATTATTGTTTTACAAATGTTTTGTGTTTGCTGGGCATATCACGCCACGCGGTGGTTCAATTGTAAATCAGCAACCACCATTTACTGTGGTGGCGAGTACAGCATTTGAACGAATATACATAGTTTTAACTATATATGAACTGTATTTTAATTGTATAAATATTCATGTTTGTGATTTTGATAATATTTTATTTTTATTTTTTTATTATGATATCAGATAAACAAATTTGTTATAATACGTTTTTTAATAAGTTTACTTTAAAAATAATGCGTTGACTGTGGCCTAGGTCATTTCATATTATATTTATTATATTTGCGATAATGAGCTACATTTTTCAGATTGTCTGATAAAGGTGAATTTGTCAGCATCAATTACAGCAGTGAGTTTCGCGCCACTGGAATCGGTTGTAAAGCAGAGAATGTAAAGGACTTCTATAAAGCGATGAAGACATTCCTGCAAGTCTTGAAGGACAATACCATAGATAAAGCAACACCTGAAGGTTTGTCTTAGCAAAATAGTGACCCAGGTCACATATTGCACTAAACTCTTCTAACAATCAACAATACCATAGATAAAGCAAAACCTGAAGGTTTGTCTTAGCAAAATAGTGTCCCATGTCACATATTGCACTCAACTACTCTACTAATCAACAATACCATAGATAAAGCAATAAAATTACTGACGGTTTTTCTTAACAAAATAGTGACCCATGTCACATATTACACTCAACTAGTCTAACAATCAACAATACCATAGGGCCTAGATAAAGCAACACCTGAAGGTTTGTCTTAGCAAAATAGTGACCCTTGTCACATAGGACTGTTGCACTCAACTATTTTAACAATCAACAATACTATAGATAAAGCAATAACTGAAGGTTTGTCTTAGCAAAATAGTAACCCATGTCACATATTGCCCTCAACTATTCTAACAATCAACAATACCATAGATAAAGCAACACCTGAAGGTTTGTCTTAGCAAAATAGTGACCCATGTCACATATTGCACTCAACTATTCTAACAATCAACAATACCATAGATAAAGCAACACCTGAAGGTTTGTCTTAGCAAAATAATGACCCATGTCACATATTGCACTGAAGTATTACAATCAACAATACCATAGATAAAGCAACACCTGAAGGTTTTATGGTATGATGGGCCTACGTCGGGAGCTCCATTATGGGGTCACAATGGCCGACGAGGGACTCCGCCCAATCTCACCATTTAAACTCAAACTTCCTCCTCCTCCGTCGAGTCGACGGTTCCAAACAAGTCAGAAAACTCTCTCCTCTCTTATCATGTTTATTCGATTACCATACGGCAACAGCAAAGCACAACCTCCCGCGCACGGCACGTCTCAATTGACTTAGCGAGAGCGAGCTACGGCACGTCCGTAGTCGCCGAGTGTAACGCCTGAAGTGCGGGAAAAATACCAAGGCCGCACACATTGCAATTTGTGCACCCGTCACCAAGGTACGGAAACGAGACGGTCATCCCCAACCCCCCACGTCCAGGAAGCTGGGGATAACCGCCACATTAACTGAACGACGTCAGGATCCTACATTACCCTCGGGTGAGTGATAACGTAGTACCAAACTGACGTGTAGGAGACTGCTTCGTGCAAGTCGCGGGTTGTAAAATATGTAACCTCTTATAACTAAGCATAGTTTTAAAAAAAAAAAATATAGCGAGTGTGGTTACAGCGTGGGTGGTTGAAAGCGCAGCATTATACATGAATTGTCCCATCCTCTTAACACTAACTGTCCTTTATGTATGATTCATTTGCTGCAAGCTGCGATCAACCCATTCATTTAATTAACATAATTTCTATTAGTAATTTAACAATTAACTTGCTAAAAAAATGTCTTTACATTTATATATCTGTACGCAATGCTGCCAGGCCTGGCATATTCATTTACAATTTAACAACATTGTTATTACGAGGTATGCGGTTGGGCCCGCCATAGATGTCGTTAGGCGCAACTATGGCGTGAACCATCTGCACGAATCGGACAGGAGTCTGGATTATTCGTCCGACTCTAGTTTTTCGCACTGTTTTTTCGCGATTAGCGATATTCGCATGTTTGCTTTTTGTCGAGTCGATTGCGGCGTCAGCAGCACCCAGGGTTTTACCCCGTAGATGTAAAGGTATGCGGGAATACGTTCGTAAACCACCGCCGTTCCCGTTAGCGTGGGACACGGCGGGGGCTCGCGAATGCGGCGCTACATAAGTATTGTCTCTGTTAGACAAGTTGACTTTAACATCTATTTGCTTTGGGACTGTGGCCGAGTTTTTACTGCTTCTGACTGCCGTCGACTTTTTTGTGTTGACTCTCGTCCCGTTGGACGTCGGAGTGTCCGCACTACCAGGTCTAGGTGGACCCTGTGGATTCTTACTAGATGTCCTGGTAGCCGTCGACTTTCGTGGTTTGCTTGGCGTATTACGCTGTATTGTCATACCTGTCGTAGGCTCGCACTCCATATGTGCGGGTTTATCGCGATCTAAAGAGACCGTCTCAACCTTGCCTTTAACTAGGATTTTCATTACTCTGCCACTCCTCGCGACGACCTTATATGGTCCGTCGTAAGGGGCGGTCAGAGGCGGTGCAATTGCGATTCGGCGCAAGAATACATGAGTACATGTAGCTATTACCTTGAATTGGAAAATGTTGTGTTGTTGTGTGTCACGTGGCGGACATAGACGGAGACGCGACATGGCCACGCGTAGCTTGTCTGAATAATCCTCCAAATCAGTGTTGGCGTCGACGGTGTACTGTTTAGTAAACTCTCCTGGGAGTCTAAGGGTTGTCCCGTAAATCATCTCGGCAGCTGACCTGCCTAGTCTCTCTTTCACGGCTGAACGAACTCCTAAAAGTACAGCAGGTAACGTGATAGTCCATGGGTTCAGTGACTCGTGCGCCATAATGGCGGTTTTCAATTGACGGTGGAAACGTTCGACCATGCCATTCGACTGAGGGTGATAACTCGTCGTACGATTCCGAATAATCCCGAATTGATTACACAAACTATCCCACAATTTGGACTCGAATTGAGCGCCCCTATCAGTGGTGATAGTGGCTGGGGTACCATAACGTGCTATCCACCCGCTGAAGAAGGCATCGGCGACCGTTTCGCCTCTAATATCTACCATAGGTATAGCTTCTGGCCAACGTGTAAAACGGTCGACGCAAGTCAGTACAAATCTAAAACCATCGGCATAAGGTAAAGGTCCGACTATGTCTACGTGGACATGATCGAATCGCTCGGTAGGTTCAGTGAACTTTCCGAAAACTGGAGTGTTGTGACGTGCAACTTTAGCAGTCTGGAACCCTTACAAGTACGACACCATCTAGCAATATCTATGTTCATGCGTGCCATACAAATCGGGTATTAATCAAAGGTTTGGTAGCTCTATGCGATGGATGGCCTAAACCGTGCAAGTTTGAAAAAACTTTTCGGCGAAATTTCGCGGTAAGGTACGGCCGGTTGTGTCCCGTGGACACATCACACCAGATCAATTGATTATCGAACGATTTTAATAGTTTGAACTTCATAGTTGATGTAGTCGAGTGTCTCAAACGCGTGAATTCCGCGTCATTAGCTTGGTCGAGACTTAACTCTTTATAGTCTATTGCTGGTCCATCATGTATCGCTGACACTGATGGTCGTGACAGCGCATCAGCGACGAAATTTGTCTCTCCTTTTACATATCTAATATCGGTGGTGAATTCAGCGATGAAAGCTAAATGACGTGTTTGTCGTAGGGATGCGCGCTCAGTCACGGATGACATTACGAATGTCAACGGTTTGTGATCTGTATTAGCGAAAAAATTTCGTCCTTTTAAATTGTGTCTGAAATGTTTAATTGTAGCGTATACTGCCAAAAGCTCACGATCGAACGCGCTGTAGCGTGTCTCTGCTGGGTTCAGCTTCTTGCTGAAAAACGAAAGCGGCTGCCACATACCGTTTAAAAATTGCTGCAAAACGCCACCGACGGCGACATCACTAGCGTCGCACGTGATGTTAAGCTGGGCCGTAGAATCTGGGTGCACCAGAAGCATAGCGTTTGCCAATATCTGTTTTGACTCAGAAAATGCTGACTCTGCATTTTTATTCCACTTCAAATCGAAATTTGATTTCGGTGACAGTCTGGTATGTCCTTCATTGGCAGAAGTCAGTAGATTATTGAGTGGCGTCAACTTCGCGGCGCAATGCGGTATGAAACGGTGGTAATAATTTACCATTCCCAGATATCTACGCAATGCTCGTTGCTTTTCGGGTTTAACGAAATTAACAATCGCGTCAACGGCGCTGGGTAACGGCGAAATGCCTTCGGCGCAAACGTGGTGACCTAGGAAACTTAATTCAGTTGTTCCGAACTGACACTTTTCAGGACCAATGATAATTCCGTACTCCGATAGTCGAGCAAAAAGAATTTGTAGATGTTTCTTATGCGTTTTATGATCTGGGCTGGTTACCAGTAGGTCATCCAAATAGACAAAAACGAAATCAAGTCCGCGTGTAACGTGGTCTATAAATCGCTGAAACGTTTGACCGGAATTTCTTAGACCAAATGGTGTTCTAGTGAAATTAAACAAGCCAAAAGGTGTGGTAACAGCAGTCTTGTGTACGTCGGACGGTTCCACCGGAATTTGGTAATAAGCCCTGACCAAGTCGATCTTCGAATTTTTTTTCGATCCGGCTAACCGCTGCGTGAAATCTTGTATATGAGGAATCGGATAACGGTCCGGTACGGTCTGTGCATTCAAACTACGGTAGTCCCCGCATGGTCTCCAATCGTCGTTTTTCTTTGGCACCATGTGAAGCGCTGAGGACCACTCACTGTCGCTGGGTTCAATGACCCCTAATTTTATCATCTCGTCAAACTCGCGTTTTGCGGTAACCAGCTTATCGGGTGCTAAACCCGTCGTGGTCGTGCAAAAACCGGGTGACCTTTAGTCACAATCTTGTGTGTTATACCGTGTTTAACGGTCTCACCCTTTGTCGTAGGGCGTGTCAGTTCCGGGAACTGGCCGAGGAGTTTTGTGTACTCATTCTGAACGGTATCAACTCTGTTCAATGACAGAGGTTTAGTCGAAGATAGTGAAGCGGCAATGGCTAGGCCTGTACGCATGTCTCTGAGACATCTGCTTCTCAAGTCTACGAGCAAATTATAGTGGATTAAAAAATCAGCCCCGATTATGGGTTGCTGCACATCTGCCACTATGAACGTCCACGGATATTCGCGCTTTAACCCGTTGAACACGAGATTATTATGCTACTGCGCTCTTTCTGAAACGAGATTATTTTATGACGTCATAGTTATCTCATGCAATCAGACCCGGAGATCTCCGGGCCTCGTATCTGAATGGTCTCCCTAAATTACGGAGATCTCCGGGGCTCGTCACAAACGGGTTAAGTCGACATCGACGACTCGTTTACAGTTGCCGTAAGTATGTATAGTACTGTTATTAGCTGCCACCAGGGGGAGACTGCCAGCGTCCGAAATCCCGTTAGCGCAAGATTTCGGCAGAACACTGACAGCTGCGCCCGTGTCGATTAAATATCTGCATTTATGTCCTTTATCTGCGACATATAATCATTCTGACCTCAGAGAATATATCTCTGATACCACACGCTCATTTCGCCGTATGCACGCATGGCGATTGGCCAGATTTATCAGCCGTTAGTGAGCGTTACCACGTGATTTTATAACCATTCCTATAACCACGGAACTATTTTGGTGTTCACTTCAACTCATTACTTATCCTTTTTTCAATATTTAATTTGATTTTAGAGTTTGTTACAGGTAAGGGCTATTTATTCTGTTTAGTAGTGGATAAATTGAACCAGCACAATTCGCATGTCATTCAGTAATTTATATTTGCCAGTGTTTTGAAGCCGATTGTAAATTATGTCAGAAAAACGTAAACATGGACCTTCTCACAGCAGCGCGTAGGCAGAAAAAGTAATCCATTGAATGTTTTCTATTTCTATGAGAATATAAACTCATATGTGGCGGAGTAGTGGTGTTTTATATTTGCCATATATATTCAGGACACTAAAGCGTGTTTATAAGCCTACAGTTGTTATATCAACAAAACTGCTCAAAATGAGCAGTTTTTGTCGAAACATGGCGTGTGGTTACAGAGAGAGAGCGGGGTTGACCTGAGCGACATCTATGTGTGGAGAATGACATATAATAACTTAGAGTGAGATAACTTTGGAGAACTAGCGTCCGCGGAGTCATGTCGCGTCTCAGTTATACCGCCAGATGCAAGAGTCGCTACCTTGCTCTGGCTTAGCAGTTTAAAGAAAAAGCGCAGGGGCTCCTGCACGTGCGTGCCTTATCACCGAAAGTCTGGTGAAAATAGCAGACAGGTGCATTAGCCGAATCTAATGTTTTATCGGCGTCATTTCTCTGTAGGTTCGGCGGCGGAACGAAAGGTCGAGCAAGTGGTTGCAAATTCGTCGGCGGAGCGAAAGGTCGAGCATTATCTTTTGCGTTTCTATACTGACTAGGTTGGTTGCTAACAAAACCTGAGGCCTGAACATTAGGAGCAAATGCAGGCGCGTGAGCATAGTTATTTGCTCGTCCACGTCCTTTATTTCTTTTCCTCTCTGATGTAGTCACTGTTTCTAATCTCTTGATTCGCTTAGACAGATCCTCTAACAAACCAACTAGTTTGGTGGTTTCTTCGACTTTAATCTCTGCGACCCCCGGCTTACTCTCTTCGACGTCCTCTTCTGCTGCCAGTGCCCGGTCGGCCAAAACGGCCAAACTTTTGAGGGTGGCACTGTCGGGTTGAGTCGCCAAATGGGCTCTGATGGAAGCGGGCATCTGGCGTATGAACGCTTGCCGAATTACAGCCTTTCCCCACCACAGCTTTGGTGCCGAAACCTGCAGTCTTCTGCAGACGCCGCAGGAAACGCGAGGGAATGTCATTACCAATCTTCTCGCCAGATATAACTTTGTTGACCCTTTCGGGTGTGGTCAATCCTCGTCTCTCAATCAAAATCGCTTTCAGGCTGTCGTATTTGTTGGACCTGAAAGGCTGAAGTAGCACGTCCCTCACGTCCGATGCAATCTCGCCCGAAAGTGCAGCGCAGGTTAAGCTGTACATCTCATCATCATCATTGATCTGGTGAAGAGCGAGCTGAGTCTCAATTTGGTTGAACCAGAGCTCAACATCCGAGGCGTAGAAAGTGGCGATTTTGAACTTTGGTAAGTTCGTAGCACGTCTCTGCGACTGTCTACCGAGCGGTGAAGAACTCCTTGAGGAGTCGCTCCTAGAGTGAGAATTCATACGTCTAGCTCGAGCAATTCGAGCGAAATCAGCTTTGAGGCGTTGATATTCCTCGTTCGCCTCTCGGAATCGAACCTCATTGTCCTCACTGTCGGGATGATAATCATCTTTAGGTCTAGCACCCGAACCTTCTAGGGGCGTTGACATGAAGCCTTCACTGTCGTACTGCTTTGACATTATGAAGTAGTGTTTTTAAAATTATCTAACTAGTGAAGCATCTGAGATAGCTGGCCTATTGGCTCTGCGTCTATCCCAAATGTGTTTAAAATGGCATGTCGTATTAACACATGCCAACTATTTTTGACACGCCGTGCGCGGATAGGTTGTGCATTGCCGTGAAAATCAGATGAAAAATGTCTGTAATATGTTGAAGCTTACAAGTGTAGACTGTAGAAAATGTTCATGCTATGTCGCATGTTGCGAGAAACGGGGGTTGCAGATTAGTTGGAAAAAAATGCGTCGTTGAAGTTTCACCTAAATGCTGTGCACTAATTCACAAAGGTATATATTGATTGAAGTGAAAACTGAATGTCTATATGTGACATAAAACGTTTTCACTTAGTCACACACATGCAAAATGGTACCGTGAAAACCGTAGGTCGAAGTGGTACATAAAAATAATATGCCAGATACAACTATGATATGCTATGCTAAGCTAGGATAATAGTATTTTGTAAATCGACCTGGGTGAAAAAAAATTTTTTCACGCAAGTCGAATATTTCTGTATTTATGAAAAATTTAAACTTCAGAAATAAACTATCGTGAGAAAATTTCGCTCTCAAACTGATAGACTAAATGTGACTGCAAAGAAAAACAGTTACATTTATGATTTAAGAATAATATTTAAAACGTGACTGACAGTAGTCTATGCTGATTAATGATATAGTATATCATTTCGCTGAAAAATGATGTCTGTGATGAACATTCCACGTTTTTTTTTTATAATGGTACGTTCATCACCGAGTCATTCTCATAAACGTCCGAATCAATCGCTCGCATTGATTCATTGATTGACGTATAAACCGACTGTCTTCGGTGCGGTTGTGTTTATGTCGTCTGTGGTGGGTGTGTGCGTGGTGTATTGTCGGTGCTCACAGCCTGTGCGGCAGGCAGCATGTGGCTTATAGTCTGTGACGGTAAGCTTTGAGCAGTACGTACATAGTATATAGTCAGCATCCCCGTCTCGCCTCACATTAGCATATTCATTACCTACTGCGTGCCCAAATAAGGCGCTAAATAGCCTAGCACGATTACAAACACGGAAGGGCGTTTCAAAGTGAACAAAAATCTCGCACAATTAGTGGCAGAATTTGTTTTCGAAACAACTTATTTACATTTTTTCTCCCTCAATCGTTTTGAAAAAGAAGATTTATAAACAATTTAATAAAAATTATTACAATCAGTCGGTGTAAAATTTGGAACACGTGAAAAATGATCTCCACCAAATCAAAATGGCGGCCTATTTTATGCTAATGTGATGTGGTGACACAGATTCACTGTCCAGATGCATGCCGGTTAGGGGGGGAACACGTGGATGCCCACTGCAGGCGAAGAGCTAAGTTAGGGAAACCAGCGTCCAAAATGGCGCACACCTACCAAATACATGTACAATATTCAGCATTCTCTGAAATAACATATGATAATAGTACAAAATATTGACCTACGGTCCTGGGAATATTTTAAACAGACCAAATAAGACCGTTTATTGACATTCATTTAGGGAAACAATTTATTTTGGCCCTAAACCTATTAAAGGTTACCCGAGTCGAAGCGATATTTAAAATTTCTGTCGATTTTGCAGAAAAAAATCGGAAAAAATGACGATATTTCGTCTATGGACTTTAAAATCGAATTACCCAATTATGGTAATCAACGATAAAAATTGAGTTACCGAAAATACCCACTTCCTACTCGCCTACAGTGGCATTAATAGGATGAGGGCATTAAACAAACTCTTACAATTAAAAATGATAGACTAGGTCTATGAGAATAATTTTCTGGACTCTTCTAGAGAAACCGACAAGGTCGCCATCTTGAAAAGGCGCCAAACACGTGGGATTTCGACCAAAAGTTTAGAAATTTACGCCGTTTTCGACGTAAAGAAACGTGCTTCTCTTCTGATAACTCTTTCTGACTAATTTAAACTGGCATATAAATAATGACCTACAGCTTTCACGTACCTTATGAAAAAAATGCTATTGATTTTTTTTCAAAAAATCCCTTAAAATTAATGAAAACTATCCTTGAAAACAGCGGTTTTCAACTGGCGTTTAGGTGAAAACACTGTTGCGTAGACGATCAGTCGTCAGGGGTCACCAGTATTGTATGATGGGCCTACGTCGGGAGCTCCATTATGGGGTCACAATGGCCGACGAGGGACTCCGAGTCGACGGTTCCAAACAAGTCAGAAAACTCTCTCCTCTCTTATCATGTTTATTCGATTAACATACAGCAACAGCAAAGCACAACCTCCCGCGCACGGCACGTCTCAATTGACTTAGCGAGAGCGAGCTACGGAACGTCCGTAGTCGCCGAGTGTAACGCCTGAAGTGCGGGAAAAATACCAAGGCCGCACACATTGCAATTTGTGCACCCGTGACCAAGGTACGGAAACGAGGCGGTCATCCCCAACCCCCCGCATCCAGGAAGCTGGGGATAACCGCCACATTAACTGAACGACGTCAGGATCCTACAGTTTGTCTTAGCAAAATAATGACCCATGTCACATATTGCACTGAAGTATTACAATCAACAATACCATAGATAAAGCAACACCTGAAGGTTTGTCTTAGCAAAATAATGACCCATGTCACATATTGCACTGAAGTATTACAATCAACAATACCATAGATAAAGCAACACCTGAAGGTTTGTCTTAGCAAAATGGTGACCTATGTCACATATTGCACTCAACTATTCTAACAATCAACAATACCATAGATAAACCAATACCCGAAGGTTTGTGTTAGCAAACAATCAACAATACCATGGATAAAGCAATACCCGAAGGTTTGTCTTAGCAAAATAGTGACCCATGTCACATATTGCACTAATCTATTCTAACAATCAGCAATACCATATATAAAGCAACACCTGAAGGTTTGTCCTAATCTTTAAAGTGCTAAACGCGTCTCTAGCCGTTTGTAAACCTTCAAACAAGACAATTTGAAGGGAAAATGAACATTAAAAAGGCTAGATTGCCATATATGTCTAAATATTTATCTGCTTCAAATTGTACAAATATATAAGTATCCCCCCCCCCCCCCAAGTTGTGGGTCGTGGTAGCGAGTCACAACTTCAAGTGGGTAAAACAGGCGCAGGGCGTGGCGTCTGGGGGCATGTCCCCCAGGAAATGTTAAAAAACAAGGCTCCAAATGGTCGTCATAATAATTTTCGATAATTTAATAGATGCTCATATTCTTCATCATATTTTCTGATTTTTTTCCACAGTTTTGACAATATATTTTTGTAATTGGCAGGTAACATTTTTCTTCTGGACAACAACAGAATTCTTCATGGACGTGCTGCGTTCACATTGAATGCCAGTTGTCACCGGCACCTTGAGGTCGCATATACAGAAATGGACGCCATGATGTCAACTAAACGACTGATTTTAGAGAAAAATAAATAAATGACATTTTGCTATTTGTGATTAATTTGGCTGAAATATAAATGCTCCACATTTAGTTACAGTATGGTAATTATTTGATATTATGATATCAATACATTTGTTAGGCATAATTATGACATTTTATAGTAAGCCCTACTGAGAAAAAATTGACGTGCAAAGCCAAAAGGCATTATCTGCTTACTTTACAAGTAAGCAGATACTGCCTTTTGGCTTTGCAGAGCACTATTTTATTATTAATAACTCAGTTATTAGGCATATTCTGTTAATGAACCGATCTTTGTTCTTGTTCATATTATACTATTAATAATAATGTATATTGAAAGTTACTGTAGGCCTAAGGTTGCTGTCTTCAAATGTCACTAGAACATTCTTTAATCGAAATAATCATTACTAGAGTATTTTATCAATAAAACATATATCTCTCTATTCATGCGTTGTACTCTATGGAATCCAGCAACACAACAGGGAACACAGCTATTCTGACGGCACACGGCCATTCTGACGAAACCAGAGCCTACAAAACGTAGCAAGGACAGTTTAGCGTCAGGACAGCTGTGAAAATATAAAGATCACCATCTGCATTCAAGTCAAACTTCTTAAAAGAGCTGTCACATGTCCTCACACAACTCCTATCTAAAATCCTCAACAGCTTTTGGGACATTCCGGACATTTCCACCTTACAACTCGTCTCAACCACTCCTTTTTACTACTCCGCCTATCATTAACTACTATTTTTTACTACTCGTCTTATTATTAACAATCCAATCCCGTGACCTTCCAATAATGCTACACGGTAGCAAAAAATTAGCCCTGAAGTTGAGACAAAGCGAAACACCACGGTGTCGGAAAAAACACTCAAATGTGGGAGTAAACAATTTATAGACATTTAGTCTTGTGTCTTAAACTTATATGTAGGACTAAGCCTACATTTAAAACATGTGTCATATATTAGGCACATATTATCCAGTTTATCAAAACACACACACAAGTCAAAATAAAACAATACGTTTGTCATTAAGAAGAAACGAATGAAATTCGATAGATTCGTAGATCCAAATGTACGAGGCGCGAAGTGCCGAGTATATTCGGATCTACGAATCTATTGTAATTGAGTTTTTTCTTCGACTTAAAATACACAGAATAATTATGTTCAGGTGCTTCATAAATTGATATAGCAAACTTCAATTGCATAGTCAGTAGGCCTATGGCTAAACCATGACATATTAGATATGCAGTTTCATGGTTGAACTCGTATATATATTGTGCCCGACCTGACCACTAAAAATAACACTAGATTCGTAGATCCGAATCTACTGTTCAATAGACTGACGTCACGGGTGTATTTTAAGACCATGATACATGTAGTATATCATGAAAATGATGGTGTTCATTCTGGAAGTGGTTGCCATTTTCTCTGATCTTGCCGATAACTTAATTATGTATACGGCTTATTTCGCTGTCTGATTATAGGCCTACATTCGGATGAAGTTATCCATGACCGTGATTTAGAATTTCCAATCCGACTAAAAGTGTTGAAATTATCCATGACCGCGAGACCGCCGTAATTTGACTATCGAGGAGATGAAAATAGGACTCTACAGAAAAAAACGACTTCCAGAATTAACATGGCCATCATCTTTCATGGTCCACTGTGATCATATAAGCATAATCTAGAGGGAAAAAGAGTCATTATACACTCATGTCCATCAGATCCTGGAGTAGTATTGCATTTTAGTAAATAAATTCTTATTAAAAGATACATGGCAAACGCACAGATTCTGAGCTCTCTATTTACAAGTTAAGCTGGAATACAGGAAACAACTAAAACCTTATTAGTGCCTTTCATGTAGGCCTATATATTTATAATGTTTTTATTCAGGTGTGCCCACTACATCATTTTATAGCAACAAACGTTGCATTTATATCGTGACGAAAAATGTTTTGTAGACTACGTTATTGCTCCGACTTTCCGACACTCATGAATACGCCATGACTTGTGCTGATTCATGAAGACTGCAGGTACCGTTCCATCACCCACTCACC
Source organism: Flabesymbios commensalis (assembly GCA_964017125.1). Classification (NCBI taxonomy): domain Eukaryota; kingdom Metazoa; phylum Annelida; class Polychaeta; order Terebellida; family Flabelligeridae; genus Flabesymbios; species Flabesymbios commensalis. Next base: position 34,720,285 of record OZ024913.1, read on the forward strand.
CCCCCCCCCCCCTGTACGAAATGACGGCTCATTTCACTTGAATAAACCAGAAGCGTGACGTGACGGTGTTTATACGGGTACAGTGTATTTTATTGTTTGAATATTTTATTATACCGACAGATACAATACTTCAATTATGCACCTGTATCTCTGATCCACCAAATGACAAAGTAAAATAATAGGGCCTGGAATAAGAATCGTTCCACGAGACTATCATTAATACCTGCAAAACATTTTTTTTTTTTTTAAATGTTAGTTATATTATATCTTTGATACACAGTTAGTAGCTACTTTTGATATATCAGGGTGATTGCATTCTAGTATTAATCTGAGAAAACGCCATTGAAGATTTTTTGTTTAGTACTTTTAATGTAGGCCTACAGTATAATGTCGAAAACATTATATATCTTTTTTCTTGAGAAATCTATGTTTGCGTTGTATTTGACATTGATGTACTTACAAGATCTCAACTTGTAGCTATTATTCGGCAAAAAAAATGTATTTAATCAAATTTACACTTGATGACCTTTGGGGACCTTGGTGACCTTAAGCATGGCCTAGGAAGGTGACCGGCCGTCCAAATGGTTAGACCTACATGTAGGTAGTTACATATTTACAGGATATTAACATGGTTGTGGCCATTTAGCTCTCGGGGAGAGCCAGATCGAAAAATAAGATATATTTTTAACATCTGCCTCCAGACTATGCGTGAATAATGCAACAGCATGCGTCAGGCCTGCCTGCCCTCACACCATACATAACATGAATGACTAAGAAGTAGGCCCTAATGTGATCCCGGTCCAAAATTCATTTATTTATTAGCTTGCGCCATATTTGGCGCATAACCCAGCCATTTAAAATTTCGAATCATTTCGAATCAACAATGTTTCCTTAACTTACAAAAAATTTTCTCAATAATAGCGTTGACGTTGTCAAGGCACAAGGGAACCAACCCACAAATCCAAAAATCGGTAACTTGGCTTTCGTAGTAAAACTTATTGATTTTGTGTGCTTTGTAGGTGGGTTCACAAAATAACCAACCTCCAACGCCAAAAAGCGGTAATATTATATAGCTTTCATAGTAAAACTTATTGATTTTGTTTGCTTTGTAGGTTGGTTCTTTTGTGCTTCACAATGTATACAAGTTAATGCGTTTAAATATACCTCTGAAAATGATGTTTTTGTCTGATTTTGTCGCTTTGATAATTGGGGTTTCATCAAGTTAAAAAAAATCCTAAAATCCAGAAAAACTTGGAAGTGGGTGGGTGGGTCAAGCCCAATTCGGATTCTTTTTTTCTTGGAAATGTTTTTTTTTGTACTTTTTCCGTTGTTGTACATTATTAAATGTCTGCCAATCCGAGTTTTTCACGGATTTTTGGATTTTTTTTAACTTGGACAAGACCCCCAAGTAAGTCGCTCTGTGGCTTCCGCTAACACAAATTAATCTTTTTGAGACATCAATAAAGCACGACGGCTAATTTTGTATATTATTATTCTACGTGGGCTAGTGGTTGTACATCAGCCAACCAAATGTGAAGAAAATAAAGCAGCATTATTGACAAGTTCCGGCCGAATTTCTCTTGCAAAAATCAGAGCATTGTAATCATCTTTGCTACGATCATGTGGCTACCCTATTAAATATAAATAATTGTGACACTAATTATGTTTCATTTAACATCATAATAAATATATTTTCCCTCATATGCTGTAATATCGATCAATCCATCAATCAATCAATCAAT